>JAUMHI010000074.1:13911213-13926181 GCA_032359435.1 Enteromius unitaeniatus | reverse complement strand
TAATCGAAATCTCCATGGTTACTAAACAGATGATTATATATATATATATATATATATATATACAGTTCCAGATCTCATAGAAATGCAAAAAAAGAGCAATCTGGGTAAGAAGGGACCAGGTGTAAAACTGACAGGTACCAATACTCACACACTCACAGATGGATTTGACATATCCATCAAAATGTCATATCCTGAAAATGATAATATCAGGACAGGGAGATGATGACATGAGCAACCGACACACACACATACACACACGTCACTGATTTTCTATTCAGCCCATGTTAATAAGCACTCATGTATAATGTGCATCATGTCCCTCTAGACGATTTGTGATGGTACGTATAGAGCAGGCCACTCTAATGTAGAATCAGCAGTGTGTGTTTGGCTGTGTGTGTGTGTGTGATGTAGTTGAATAATGCATAAATGTAATTTCTGGGATACTGCTGTATAAAATGTGCTTCACTGAGCGGAAACAAGCCAAAACCCTGCAGGCTGTGTGTGACAGAGGATGTGTGAAATCATACAAAACTGCATTAAAAGGTCTCCTATGTTCCTTGGGAAAACTCTTCTGTATGTTGTCTCTATATGTCAAATTCTTTACAGTCAACATAGAAATCATTAAATCTGTGCTTTCATGGTTTCAATTATTGACACACATGAATGATTGGTACTCCGATTTTCGTCTCTGAATGATTTTTTGTTTAACAAAAAGATAATGAACTAATACACCTCTGCTATGATGGACAGATTTGCGAATGCTGAATGAAAATGTATTTTGATCATTTTTGTGGGGTGTAGGTTTGTGTATGTGTAAGTTGTGTATGCGCAAGTTGTTATGTGTTAAATGTTTTGTGATGCTGTTAATCCTTAAAAAGAAAAAGGTGAAATAAATATCCTTCACCTTTTAAATGAAAAAATATATATATTATATTTGAAAATAATACGTGTTGGGTTCATATGTATTCAACACTATAAAAATGATACTTCAAAATTTCATTTTTGCTAGACATTTATGAGGGAATACTGTAAATCATCAATCTTCTCCAGTAAAGATGTAAGCTAAAGATATATTAATAGCATTAGGGGTTAGAGGTTACACCACTTGATATTTAGAGACATTGAATTATTTTTTGCATGCTGATTGTACTTACAGGTCAAAGCGCAAGTTTTGTCTCTCTTCAAAGAAGTAGTCGAGGATGAATTTGTGCACAAAGTCTGGATTCAGCGTGTTATCGATGACTTCTGTCCTGCCAAACTAATCAATAAAGGGCATATTACCAGCATGAAAAAACGCAATATAAATAAAAAAGATCTAAAAACACAAATTCAGAAAATACTATACCTCTCTCCACTCCCTGTTCGCCACAGTCTGAGAGTACAGCACACAAACTACACAGAAAAAAAAGAATATCAAAAATGCATGAAAACTGCCTTCAGACATAAAATGCCACCTTGCTGGAAAGAAGAGTGAAAATATAGCAGCTCTGGTTTGTTAATTCAGCAAATTAAGAAATCAAATATGCACAAAACGCAAAGAAAGATGCGTGGAGCTCTTGAGAATACAATTATTGGCTCATTTGTCTCGCACGCAGTGAGAAGAGTGTGTCTTTACAACACACACAGACACAGACATGCTCAGAAGTCTCGCCAATTCATATCACAAGCAGCGGCAGGCGGCTGAAATAATTCTGTTTCTGAACATCTGTTTGGCTGCCCGGGGGCCTTCCTCTAAACACAAGCCGATACCTGCCATCAGACTGTGTCTAAAAATATGCCTAATTAAAAAAAGACAATCATTGTCCGCCAACCGTGCTTTATCTCCACATTTATATCGGGTTTGGACCCAGGAGCCTTTTAGAGTTTACAGTGTGTGACTTTATGACCACCTGTACTCATACAGTATCTGTCCTGGGAGACGAATGTGTGTGTGTGTGTGTGTGTGTGTGAGAGAGATACAGAGAAAAATCTTCCTCAGCCATCTGCATTGCACTGAGAAACTCTTCTAGCTTTCATTCTGTCAGCTGGGTGTGTAGACGCATATGGTGACCTGGACACTTTCCAAAAATACACCTACATAATAACATGCAGTCAAATTTACATAAAGTACACGACTACATACTGCCACAGATCTGCTTTTGTTTGTTGGCATAGAAATTAGGAGTGGGGCTCTATATCATAACCAAGTGAAATGATCTACAAAGCCATTCAAGAATGACTTTTCCCAAGAATTCAGAGCACTGTGAAAATGTATTTGTCCCCTTTCTGATACTAAATTCAATAGATTCAATTAAACAGATCTGCAAACACTTACAATGTTTTGTTTGCTCACACTTGATATTAAGTGGCCTTAACTACTATGTACTTCCATAAAAAATTGTTACAATGTACTTATATTCTCATATTGTATTGTAAAACACTTCTGCTGCTATTGAGGTGTTGTCTGAAGGGAGGGCTCTGAGTTCAGAATCATCCCTCCATCCTTATTTGGGACAATAATAATTGAGGGAGCATAGTTGGGGGTGGCGGAAGGATACTGTCTTGGGAAAGAAGTGAGTTGGCTGAAAGTTGCAATGTACCTTCATCCAATATGGCAAAAACGTGTATTTTTTGAGCTTGAGCTTCAACTTGCAGACTGCAGAAAGGACGTTCTCCTTTATTATTTTATGCTAGAAGTATCCTAAAGGCCCTTAAAGAGCAAAGCCTCCCTACACCAGGCTTGTCAGCAGGTATGATGCCCCTTTTTGTAGAATCAGCGGCAGATGTAACGGGAACACTGTCTTCCGAACTGTTCCACTTTAGATTTAGTTGACAAAATATTCTCCCAAAAGGTTTGAGGGTTATTTATGTGTTGTGGCATAAGTAAGATGAGTCTTCTGGGTTTTCCGACATAGTCTCACAACCAATTCATATGTATTTTACGAGTTGGCAATTTTGTACGACCTCACTTTGTCTGAACCCCAGTGACAGATAGGTCTAGGGGCAGGGTTAGGTACTAATTATATGTACTAATTGTACTATTGTACAAATTTGCCTGAGATCGGGCTGGGTTTTCAATTGTTGTCATTTTTTGTGGTATCTTTTTGCACTGGAGCCAAAAGTATTGACATTCATTACTCAAGTAGAAGTTATAGTTTTAAAAGACTTCTGTATCTCAAATGTTTTACACTTTTACACTTGTATAAAGTACTGGTTTTAAAACTACTTAAAGTATAAAAGTAAAAGTAAAAAATGCCAAGCACAAAAGCTTGCAGAGTTACAAAGTTAGCATAGCCTATTTTTTTCAGCCTATTTTAGCCCAGTTTTTACACCGTTTGCAGGTGTAGTTGTATTACTATTCTTTTTTCTGATGAACTTTTTTATGATTAATTTCAATTATTTTATTTCTCCTAACCGACAGTCGTAAATTTGGATGTTTCAAGCCAGAATGAAAACAAATCAAAATGAAATGGGTAACAAGGTATTTGTACTTCATTAATTGACACCTCTGTCTTTTGGATAATGGATTCATGTATGGATCCATCAGCGTTGTCATTGGGTCTTGAGGGACTTCCTGGATGAGCTGGCACTGTGCTCTTGAAGGAGTTTTGGAAGGACGGCCACTGCTGGGAAGGTTCATTCCTGTGCAGAGTTTCTGGAGATAATGGCTCCAACCATGGATCATTAGCCAAGAATTCTTTTGAGTTTTCATCTAGTGTGTTATTGGGTGAGATAACTTAAAAACCGCTGAATAATATTAAGTAGAAATTTCACTGTTCATTTTGATTTAGCGGGTTTGTAGAACATTTTTGTAGATTGTAGATTGATTCCCAGTGAATGAATGATTTCACACAAACCCCAGCTCTTCGTAAGATTCCAGGGCTTCATCCTCCTCCTCCTCCTCATCATGAGCAGTGCTGCAGGAGATTCTTCTTATATGGAGCGGCACATGTGCTGAGTCTGAGCTGTGCTGACGTGATGGGGCCAGTCACGCAGCGCTACAACTCCTCCCTACATTCACCGGCCAAAACACGCTGGAATCAGGGACTCCAGACGGCTAAATATAGACTCATCGCTCACTGCCTGTGTGTGGCGGCCACAGTGCTTGATGTCATATTATTGTCTATACATTGGTGTTTAGGTGAAGAATCATTTCTCACTGATGCACTAATTCAAGTATCATCTGCATTTCACAACAATAAATAAATCACATATACAGTTCAAAATGGGTCACTGTGAACAGTGCTGTTTTTGACAAGGTAAATGTGCTTTGTTTTACACGACCATTGAGGAAAACCAAAGTATGTTACAGGCATTTCATAAAGATCCTATAAGAATAATAGGAACTTGTGAAAACTGGGCATCTGATGTCCCCTTTTAGCTCTTTTATTGTGACTGTCTGGACAATCTATAAAAAATAACTTTGAATTACTTCAGGAATGGACTTTCAGAAGTCAGCAAAGTCATGGCAGGCACACTATGTCACTTTAAATCTAGATTAAAGACACATCTCTTTACTCTGGCTTACACTTAATACACTAATACACATTTATTAATCAAATTATAGGATTGTTAGGCTGCATTAATTAGATCAGCCGAGAACACTCCCCTCAACAAACGATGTACTTGTTACATCGAAAAAAGAATGGCTTCTATGCTAATATTAGTCTGTCTCTCTCTTATTCTGTTCCTCAGTCCGTATCCAGATCAGATGGTGTAGCACAAAGAGATGATCTTCACCAGAACACCTAGATGAGCTCCGTGGACAGATCCCCGGAACAAGATGCACACAAACACACACACACTATAAGTCCTGTGCTTGATACACAATCTGTGCGTGATATTGAACTGGAAATTAGGTGCTGGGCGTCCGGCACAAAAAAGAACTGGACCCAACTAAGCCTGGTTATCTTAGGTTTTTTTCCCCATTCTCTCATGGATGGGGGTTTGGTTCCTTGCTGCTGTCACCTCTGGCTTGCTTAGTTGGGGACACCTGATTTCTAGTGATTATCATCATCTTAACTACAGAGACGTCTCTGTATTTGATAAATAAATTGTTTAATTCTTGTCATTATATATTACCATCACTCTGTTCTCCTACCTGATAATGTTCAGTGCTTTGCTACAATCTGTACTGTTAAAAGTGCTATAAAAAATAAAAGTGATTGATTGATTGATGACATTACAGCCTTGAGCAAATTAGCATAAAAGCACCCTCTTTTACATACCTATACTTAATCAGCGTTTAGAAACCTGACCTGTGTTGATGATCGTGAGCTACACAAATACACAAAGCTTAGCCAATCAGCACAAATCTCATTTGCATTAGAATTCTTAAAGGAACAGAAACAAAATGCTTTTTTAGAAAAAAGTAGAGCTGCATGATAAATCGACATGAAATCGTAATAGCGTTTAAGCAAAAGCAGCGATTATCATGCATGTCATTTAGTGAAGCACAGTTCTGTGATCAGTAGTAAATCTCCATTTGAAGGCCAGAGAGGGCACTCTCACACAGAAACTCCAAATAATGTATACCCCGAAGGACAAACCAGGAAATGGCTATGGCTGCAGCTGAATGAACAGATTTAAATGCTTAAATGCATTGATTCCACTTGACTAAAAAAAAACAATTTTTGCGTAGCTTCTCAGAGAACTACGTCTCGGTGTAGTAAATGCTACTCCATCTGAAAACAGGTGACGGAGATTAACTGCTAATTACAGAACCGGCTTAAAGGTGCTCTATGCGATTCTGTTTGACGTCACTTCCACTGACGTTTCACGTAAATACAAAACAAAAAAGAGCAAGCCCTCCTCACCCACAGTGTTTCTGTAACTGCCGTGAACGCGCAAAGGGCACTGATACGAAAGGTAGTGCTAACTCAAAAGAGACAGTGACAGAGCTAACATCAAGCTAAAACGTCTAAATAGAAATAAAAATTTTCTATTTAGCATCGTTTTTGAAGTCCTTTTGACAACAGAGTTCTCTCCACCATTTAAACGAATCCCCAATGTAAATCCAGGTCTTGTTTCGTTTCTTCTCGATTTCTCTTCTTTTCAGCCTAATATTCCTCCGAGCGTCTTTTCTTCGGTCGTGCCTCAGCTATTTTCCAAAAATAATACAAAGTATTCTGCTAACCCACTCTCAGATTCACGCTGTACAATCAACTCTGTTTATTATGTGTACGCGCATTAAACTCCACGTCTTCTTGCCGATTGGTCGGCCGAAGTTTATTTTTGCTTTGGTGCACATCCTGTGCCCATAGTGTTTGTTTTGGTATTGCAGCCTCTGTGGTGTCTTTCGAGACAGTATTCAGAGGGCAGACAGCAAGACGATCAAGGGGTGATGTATATGATTTGAGATAAAAATGAAATCGAGCTAAAATCCTGCAACATCGCACAGAGCACCTTTAAATAGACCTGTTTAAAAAGTCTAGTAATGGGACGATGGGGGGGGGTAAAGTATGCACTTTTCAAACAACATAACTGACCCAATTTTAAATTTAAGAGGAAAATATAATTTTCTTAGCAGAGAAATAATCAAAACAAAATCTTTTAGAGCATATAATGTGTGTGTGTTTGTGTGTGTGTGTCAAAAACAGTCAGTGTAATCAGCCATACAGCAGAATGAACAATGCAAGGCCTGCAGTCAAACGCATCTGTATGTTCATTAAAGCTGCGGATGTTAGCCGAAAAACAACATCTGGATTGCGCAATTCCACCACAACCCACGTGAATACACAACACGTGCAAACGCAAATATCATACTCTCCTGCATATGAACATACAGCAGGGTTTCATGCGCAATCAAGCTTTCTAATAAAACAACATAATAATTACCAGGCAGGCAGGTAAGATATTGCACACTGATGATGCTCCCTACGGTGATCAGTGCTTTGATGATGAGCAGTAACAGCATCATGATTTCAGCCCAGACTGCTCTAAGCAACGTCTAGTGTTGTCATATAAAAACACATCTTCGTGCCTGTCTCAATGCGTGACAGACAAAACGAACATGCGATATGGTATAATACCAAAAAACTTACTTGGATCAGATTTTGAGAAGGTGTCTCTGTCCAAGAGGTTTCTGTAGATAATGAAAGAAACAGAAGACATTAAAGACAGGAGTGAAATCTGCACCGGTCAAGCATCGTTTACAAGCTGAAACAGCTCTAAACAAATATGTGGGTGGATTTTGATGTGATGGGATAAACTAAATTGAACATTTAAGGCTTAAAATGTCTTAATGGGGGATTTGTATTTTTTCAAACACACAATATCTAATTAATTCTGCTTGTTGTACTCAGCCATTGAGAACTTTCAGGTAAGGCAGGGTATATTGTAAACTATCCCAAGATGCAATATACATCATTGTGATTCAATGCAACGCATTGTCTCGTAATTGATTCGTGATTGGAACTGCACCGGGCGCATGAGAGAAACGAAGCGTCTCAGAAGACAGAGTGAATCTGTGATATCACTTTCCATCTTTCTTGCAGGGATCACTTAGTACTGTGTATCACAGAGGCACTGACTGAGAAATATTCATTTTCAAAGATTAGTCTTATTTAGGTTTGGTTTCTTATTAATGGAAGAGCAGGAAATGACATGAATAAACAAACTTGAATACAATGAATGCAATAAATAAATACAAATAGCTACAGAGTGGATGAAGAATCATTGTGACGTTTTGAGGAAAAACAAATGTAATATTGATCTGTTGGTGAATCACTGAAGGAAATCTCCGGCTCACTGAGCTCTTCTTTTTGTGCAGATCATTACATCAATAACAGTAAACCCTCAATAAACCAAAAAAAGTTCAAGACTGCCATGCCAAAAAAACATAACTATAACAGACTCTAAATTTTATAAACCATGTACAAATCTTAGTCACCAATTAAAACTTTTATATTATATATGAGTAAATCTTAGCACTGTCCTGAATAAATCGTTTCACATAGAAGACGTTTTGTGAATGTATAATTTAGCAACTGTATTAATAAATATGACAGCATTCAAATGTTTACATGAATGAATTAATCTTGTCAGTTTTCTTGTTCCCTTTTATTTTGTTTCAATTATTAACATTTTGCACATTTTGCAAGGGGTATGTAAACCTATGAGCACAACTGTATATGACTTATCCCCGTCTGTCACCGTCAACTCTGTTACTTATAGTGGAGACAATATTGTAACAGAACTGACATTTTTATATTTTTTTTTTCCAAAACCTCCAATGCTGGCATAAACTCTAAGAAAACATGACACTTATGAAAACATGATTAAAAAGCTTTAAATAACTCAATGTGAGATCAGTAATAAATTTTCGGTTTGATATTGTAGTAACAGAGTTGACATTTACAAAAAAAAAACTCTTGGTGTAAGAAGTTTTTAAATTTAAATATTTTCTCAGAGACAGCACAGGTAGTGCTCAGATCTTATCATTGATTGAAAATGACATCATTTCCTGTAACTTAGACAATTCTGAGAGATAATTTAAAGGGAAAATCTGGTGTGGTAACAGAGTTGACACGAGATTTGGGGACACACTTTTTACTAAGATTTTTTTTTTATAATTTAATGCTGTAGAATGAAGTAAATAACTATTTGGGGCTTTAATAAATAAAATGAACTGTTGCCAAAAGAAAAGTACTATAAAATATTTTGATTGAACATTGTTACATGATCACAAAAAATACACTGACTAATGCAGACAAGAAACAAATAATGATTTTTAGCAATGCAAGACATTTTAAAAATAAATTATTATATTGTTATGGACTGCACATCTTGTAACTCATAAAGAACAATAAAAAATAAGTACAAATAACAAAAAAATACAACTAGAAAAATAATGACTGTATTTGTGGGGACACCAAATGTACCTGCAATCATAGAATCGCCTATATACACACACATATATATATATATATATATATATGTGTGTGTGTGTGTGTGTGTGACATGTTTAATGGCCATATTTGGTTGTCCTGTTGACATTTAGTTCCATTAGTTAAACTTCAATTCCTTGTGCTACGTGTGTGTGTGTGTTCCTACTTGTGAGTCTATATTTGGTTCACAGACTGTTCTTTGCAAAACTCCTCTTTCCTGAGACACAAGGACACACAGCATTTTACAAAAATCATTTCCTTTTTAAGAAGCGTGTTGGTAATATTTTAATATCGCATCAACTAATGATGGACACATACATTTCTATCACTCAGTGGGGTATTCGATCTGTATATTATACACTGTGCTCAATGCTTCTTCGAGGTTATACTCGAGGGCTAAACATGAGTTTGTCCTCGCTATGCTCCAATCCAGTTGAAAAAGTAAGAGCTGGCCATTACAGCACAGAGGTAGCTAGAGTACAGGAGCTGCTCCAGAACGAGAATCCTCATTAAACATTTACACGGCCGTTCCCCACGAAACAGCACATTCCCATTAGAAATCCCAGCACAGCGGAGCCCTCCGCCCACTTCCACAAACAAGCCCACCGACACTCCCTGTGCTCTTCTGCTTTTAATTCATGTTTATACCCATCCCTCTTCCGGACTCGTTCCACATTCATATTTAGATCATGGTGCTGAAACACAGAGGAATAATTCATGAGGAATGTAATTAAAGCACAAAGTGTGCTAAAGTTTAGTGGCACTAACGAGAACGTGTCCCCCGAGTCAAAACCCTCGCTTTGTAAAGATCACCGCATTGACGAGCAAATAGACTGACATTATAACAGTACCGACAAAAGATGAAATCAATATTGATTCTAAGTTGTATATATGCTAAGGAAAAGCTCAGGCTTATGTTTAATATGATTTGATATGATATCATTCTATGTTTGCAGGCTAAAAAATTGTCAGAGATGTGTGTTGGGCAGCAAAAAAGTTACACAAAAAATGTAATTAACATTGTCTGCACAAGAAATATTATAAAATTGTTTTTGTTTTGTTTTTTAACAGTAGTTTCACAGTAGTATCTCGCCTCACAAAAATATTAAACCATAACAAATACTGGAAAGAAAGGGATTTTTCTGCCTCCTTTTTAATAATAATATTTTTTTCTAATTTTAGTTGTTTTTTTTTACTTCTAAGTATGTTGATTCAACCATTTATAAAACATGCAATTTTGAGTAAATTTCCACTTGAGCAGTTCCCCATTTTTTCAGCATTTCTGGAGTATTTTACATTTTTTATGTTTATTTATTGAGTTTGAATTAGACACAAAGCACTCCTATCCTGCCTCTGACTCTTAATAAATAAGTTTTTGGTGAAAATGTTTTGAACTCTAAAGTGGCTTAAAGCTGATTGTATTTCTGATTTTGACCGACAGATGAAGTCGAGCTGAAAAAGCCTATTCTTCTCCGGTTGGCTGTCCTTTGCCTCGTTCTCTGGCGGTGTGTATCGACACGACCTCCGACACGGAGGGTCCCGCTTCAATATGCTCACACGAAATAGTCAATCAGTCGATACAAGCTCTCTCTGCTGCTTGACTGTCAAAAGCTTCACTGCAGAACCCAGGAATAGCTTTTGTTTTCACCTTCACCACTACTAAGGCCTAACTTAGGTATTTTATTAAGGCCTAACTCAGGTGTTAGGATTCTGTTAAAACTGCATTGCATATTCCAATTTAAAAAAATAATAATAATTATAAAAAATAGCTCATGTAATTTTGTGTTGTAAATTGTTCAAGTAAAACATAATGTCATACAGCTTAAGAAAGACACATTTCATGTACTATAAATGTTAGTCAGTTTAATTTAAAACTGTACTGAAATTAATTTTATTTAATTGTTACAAATTATGTTCGAAATACAAATTTATTAAGAATAATAAAACAATTATGTACTGGTATCCTATAACTTTTTTTATTTTGCATTGTTAAATAAATTATGAATTACAGTAAAATGTATGTAAAAAATACTTGTAAATGTCTTAACAATGCATATTCTATAAATATAAAGCAGTAAAAAAAAAAGTAAAAAAAGTGTGAAATATCACTACTGTATTTTACATTAAATCTGACAAACACAGCTTTTTTAATATCTTTCAAGTGATGTATTTAAAAAAAATGTACATGTGCATGACTAACAATAAATCATAAGGTGCAGAACTAGAGTCTGAGTGTGATTTTGGTCCTCCTTGAAAATAACAGACACTATCATCTCATATATTCCCAGCGGACCGCTGCTCTCTCGGCACTCATCTCAGGTGTGAATAGAGATGCATTTTAATAATGAACAATGAATAGACCGAATTACTCCAGTTATTCAGGAGTTTTTACATATCAATGCGTGTCCATTGTGAGCTTTGAACAAAGCTTTTGATTTAAATTCTGAGGTCAAAAGGAAGTTAATGAGATAAACTCAATGCATCTCAAGACATCAACGCTTCATGGTTGCAACTATTATGCAATACTGACGAACTGTCTGATGGAATGCATCATAAGTCCATTACATATGCATTCCGTATCATATAGATGGAACCCTTTTTTTTGCATTCAAAAACCTTATAATGCACCTTATAGCCAGCTGCATGTTATTGTAAATAACCGCATCATAACTAGTCAAAAAATAGGCACAACCCATGAATAGCCTAACACCTGATATCGAGTGCCCTGTTATCATGCATTTGGATGCAGCATACAATCATGATGGAAAAATCAGAAGTTCTAATAGTACATTAGGCTATATATAGGGAAAGAGAGTCTGTATAGACTTCGTGTAACATGATAACATTTCATTTATTGCACAGACTATTACAATGAACCCTAATGACTGATGCATGACTGACATGACATTTGTTTTAATATCAGCATGAGATGATTCATTTGCAATCAAACACTCCGGAGATGCAGAGCCTCGAAAGAAACACAAGCAGGAACGGTCATAAAAAGTCATTCAAAACGTAACGCGTTATGGAAAACGCTGATACAGCCCTCCGATTATCACCGCGCTCGAACCTGCACGCGCTGAGCGTTCGGAATCATCACCGAAGCGCGCCACTCACCTGCACGACACGGTGATCTCAACTTTGGTGGCGGGAATCACCGCCGCGAGCGGCTCGAAATCCGCGAGACTCGCCATGTTCACCAAGCCGCTCATTACCGCGGACATGCTGCCGCCGCGTCCCTCGCCCCGTGGATCCTGAGCGTGTGTGTGTGTGTGTGTGTGTTTGTGTGTGTGTGAGGGAGCCACAACGCTTCACGCGACGTCACAGGCGCGCGAGCACTCCAGAATTCCTCGGCGTCACGCGTATCGGTGAGCTCCGAGGTGCGTGACAGCAAGACGCGTGAGCCCTCGCGCAGATACAAACAAGCGTGTTTGGTTGACGGTGTCCTTCGTGTAGCCTACTTGCTATTATAATAACAATAACTTAATACATCATTTCATGGAAGTAACCCGAAGCCAGACCCTAATATAGTAAATACATAGAGTTAACAGTATTTGGTTGCATTAAAGGTTTGAGCTCTTAGGACGCTGCCTTCACACAAATTGTCATATCTGTTGGGCTAAATATATCTATATCTAGAACTTATTTACTTTTAGAATGTTAAAATGTTTAAATATATATATATATATATATATATATATAAACACATTATTAGTAGTTTGACCCATTTAATGTGTTCACTAACACTATCCAGCAGAGTCATATTCCTGCATCAAAAAGGATTCGGTTCAGTTTGTTCTGTGAAAAATTCCCATCACAGTGTCATTTCCACCAAATGTCAGATTATGTATTGGGTTTGATAGCTTATCACTTTGTAATGGAAATGAAGGAAATGGAAATTACATCTTGAAATAGCAGACTCCTTTGTGTTGTTTAGAGCCAGCTCTTTATTGTAATTAACATTTTAAAACACTGATGTGAATCACTTTACATTTGATACAACAAATATCGAAACGGTACATGCTTATTTCACTAGGCTAGTTGTTTTACTAACATTTTATTTAATTCATATTTTAATGATGTTTCCTAGTTTTAGAAACAGCCTTTTCCGTATAAATCCATTCAAGCTTCAATTTCATTCAAAATTACTTCAAATTACACTTAATTTTAAGGTGTCCTTGTTACAGTGTAATTAAGTACAGAGTAATATTAATTCAATACATGTACTTACTATATGCTTAGGATTAGAGTTTAGGCTTACTTCTATGTAATTATCCATCATTTATTGTTATTAGAATAGAAGGAACATGTAATGTGCAACAAGGACACCTTAAAATAAAGTGTTTCATTAAATGGACTGTAACGAAGGAGACAGGGATGTGCGGACCCATTCGCAAGCTTTTTTTTTCAGTCATGGTCAAAAAGGCTGAGTAGATCGACGGCAGACAGAAGCAACGAAGACAGGCACAATCAGAGTCGAATATCCATGGAAAGATCACGCAGCAAACAATCACACAACAGAGGATGAACAGCCCAAGATCAAAATACCAGGTAAACAGTCCTACAGAGAAAACAAACACGGGAAAGAACACTAGGGAATGTTACACATGGAAACACAAAACCTCGCGCTGAGTGTCTGATTGCGGTTTAAATGCAGATGAGAAGGGGTGTGGTGAAGAAGGAAAGCTGGAGTGCATGAGTGCAGATTGCTGACAGGTGTGAGAGAGTGATGTATTGTGGGAAACTGTGTCCATGTGAGTCCATGGGAGGTATGGTGGATGCGGGTGCCCTCTAGTGGAGCTTGAGGACTCATGACATGGACATTCTGCAAAACATCTTTTTTAATATCATTTTTTTCAGTTACGTTAAAGTACATATATTAGAAAGCTTATATAACACATCAAACATTTTCTCCTATTGTCAGAAGTGTTCGAGGCCCACAAATGCCTCAAAAGCTATCTGTGGTTTGATGGCACACATATTGATTTGTGATTATAACAAAAATTAGGTAATGCGTTCTGAAAACAAATATTCCTGCTTTGAAATCAGCACAGGAGTGACAAAACATACAATAATCCTCATATTCAATATATACGTTTCATTTATTTTAATCAAAGAAATGCATAAAAGCATAACATTCCATAAATGTTTACTGATAAGTATGGTTTCATTAAACCATAATGAACAGTCAGTTGGTTATCGGCCCTGACAAGGTATCTAGGCCGACTACATTATCCTGGTTATTAAGTACAGGAACTGTTTATCTGAAATCACTGTGCACAAGAAAATATTCCCGAGAGCTGTATAATAAAAGCTTAAAATGCTTTTTAACATAGGCTGTGTGAGGCTGTGCCAGCAGCAGAAGCTGTATAATCATGCATATTTAACGCTCAGTACTGCGAGGAAACACCCGGAAGTGTTTGTGTTTGTTTGAAATGACGATGCAAGATGAAGGGTGCTCCACAAGAAAAGGCTTCCTCTTTTTGTTGCAGCTTATAGAGTCTAGAAAAGATGACTGGAAATAGCATGGGCTATTATTTTTTCCTCATCATCAGTTAACACTCAGTGGGTTAAGTCAACCATGTCTTTGGAACGCTTTGTCTTTCAAACGCAATCAAATTATTTTATATTAAGCCGAATGGAGGCATTCCTAAACGCTTTTGTCGTCTGAATACTTTTCACTGGTTTACTTGAAGAACATCCAGTATTTTAAAATAAATATTTAATAATTATGTGTCATGTTTGCAATGTTCAGGGTTCTCTGATGTCGGATGGTCAATGGTCACATCATGCAGGTAAACAAATAATTTTTAGCAAGTGTCTTATTTAAATGTATGTTATTTTAAAATAATTTATTTTAATTATGATATATTATATATATATATATATATATATGCCAAATCATGGTTAACACAAGGAATATGAAGTATATATTTTCAGCATAAATAATAACCAGAAATGTTTCTTGAGTGGCAATTATTTCTGAAGTATCATTTGAAGGCTTTTAAAATATAATCACATTGACTGTAATGAGGGCTCAGAGACGTTGGGATCCATTTGCACGCTTTAATGCACACAAAGACACAGTACAGACAAATCCA
>JAUMHI010000074.1:13845164-13906047 GCA_032359435.1 Enteromius unitaeniatus | reverse complement strand
ACTCTCCTGACCTGAACCCCATAGAGAATCTGTGGGATATTGTGAAGAGAAAGTTGAGAGACACAAGACCCAACACTATGGATGCAGACTGTATCACAATATGCTAATTTGTTGAAAAGGACCTGTATAACATCAGCTAAGGTTAATGTTTATGAACAATTAACAATAATAAAAAAAAAGGTTTGTCAGTCGAAGAGAATATCATGAAGACAAATCATTTTATGGCACTGGATGATTTATGAAAAGAGTATAATAGGGCATGCATGCCAATGCATGTTATCCAGAAATGAATCCACATGCAATTATAAAAAACAAAAAACAACATGTCTGACGCTTAACCAAAGAGGAAAAAAAAATCAGAAAATTAAATTGGAGGTTTGGAAAATGTGTTTGAGAACAGAACAGGGAAAGACTGAAGCACAATAAAGTTTAATCGTAAACCTAAGCAATCTCATTTATAGTCACATTCAGGCATTTTCTAATAATTCTATTTAAACGCAGTTTAAATGCATATTCCTAATTTTATAAACCAGAACAGATAATGATGGTCCAAAAGACTATGATTTACTGATACAGTCTGGTCAGATGTAGAGATATTGTGCCAAGGCCCCGCCCACAGGATGGGACTAACTTTAGGCTCCTCCCATAACAACTGAAAACACTTTAAATACATGCATGTACTCACAAACACTCACGCACAGAGAAATCTGTTATTCAAATAACATGAAAAATGTCTAAATGCAAAATAAACACCCAAACAGCTCAGATGCAAATAATCAGAGTAGTCAGCGTTTGTAAGGCAAGAACTTCCCGCGACCTCCGTCTGCATTGTGTTATGTAAGTTCAAGAGAAAATAAATATTGTAACTGAACTGGTATATTACTCTGCAGATCAACAAAAGGATTTTAGTTTTAGAAACTAAACATTGGCCTAGTCACCCCCTTAGAGTCAATTTATTTTGCAAGGACAGTCATTTGCTTTAGACTACTGTTCACTGACTGCCAAAGAAAAAATCTATGACTACTGTACTTACAATGCAAAGCCAATGTGGCATTTTGTGGCCACTTTTATGTGCACTGCAAATAAGTCAACTATTGACAATACGTTGAACAAGAAAATGTCATGTAAATACCATTTTCTGGATTACCGAAAACGATCATTTGTCTAGATTGAAGTTTCGACCCCCCTCTGAGCTGTACACAATATGCAATTAATTCCCATTCTTCTCATTCTTAATAAAGCCAGTGGTGTTTTTATTGGAATGTGCCGTTTGTTGGACAAGTTAGGATTAGCGTCAGAGAACACACTTCTTCAAAATCAGACCCCCCCCCCTTATCTTACATGCCAAACTTTCTACATACATATCCTGCAGTAAAGATCTTGAGAAAAAACAACAAACAGGCAGACACCAAAACCTGCTGTATTAACTTTCTGCCACTGGGGGGGTGCTAGCTCTTACTGTGTGATCTCTTTGTCTTTGGCCTTGTCAGCCAGGGCTTGTCCCTTGTCATAAGTCTTCCTGCGAGACAGAGGGGATGGTTCCGGGACTCTCTTTTGCCCACCTGCTGGAAGTCTGTTGCCAGAGCTGCTACTTTAAGATCCATTTGCAATGTGAAAGACAGAAACATAAAATAAAACACAAGTACTGAGGAAAAAACCAAACAAAAAAAACCAAACAATGGACAGCATGCATAATAAAAGATACAAATAACCCAATTTTGCCTGTTCTTTAATACTAAAAATGCTGATTGTAAATACTGAAAATATCCACTATTTATGGCAAACTGATGTCTTGAAAGTATCTGTTGCTTCTTGCTAACATATATTTGGAAAATATCCACTAATTTTGACAAACACATTTTGTTTTTGAGTATATCAGCTACTTCTGACAAACTGATATTTTGAAAAGATCCAATATTTCTAACACATATTTTTAATATTTATTTTTAATATATATATATATATATATATATATATATATAATTCTGACACACGCACACACATGCAGTCTTTAACGCGATGTCTTTCTGAAAATGATTGCATTGAACAAGTCATGCATTTTTCTATACGTGAAGTCAGCTGCAGGTTATCTGGTGAAAGTACGTGTTCTATATTTTTTCTTTGTGTTATCGATAGTTTTGTACGATGTTTTGATGCACAAAAGCAGTCCGAACTTAACAGGCCTGCCCGGTCCACCTGTCCACATTGCTATTGCAATTGCATTATATGTTTTGTATATATATGTTATTGTATTATATATAATGTTAAACGTTGAGGTAAATCTAAATTCTGAAAAACTAATATTTTAATATTTGAACTACTTCTGACACATATTTAGAAAAAGTCAGCTACTTCTGGCAAACAGATATTTTGAATGCTGTATATCTGCAACTTCTGGCAAACTGTTAGAGCAAACCAGAAAAGTTCTACACAGCTAGTAATCTTTTCAAATAAAATGTGATTATTCATGTTTTTTTGTCAAATTGTAAATGCGGAAAAAGGCTCCCAAAATAATCAAGCGACTTCAAATGTTTGAAATGCTTGTTAGACATTTCTATTTAAATTTCCAACACAAATGTCTGACTGTCATTTACCGAACACTTGTCTCAGCTGTTTGCTGCAGATCACCATAGTTGTATTGTTTAAGACCACATTCCCTTGTAAGAAAGAGTTATTTGACAAAAATGTATAGTAAACAGACAAACCAGTCAAAAATGGTTGCCAGTAGTGTAAAGTTCTTCTCGCTAGGTAAGTAGTCCCCATGGCATACTATGCTATTGGCATCTAGCATCTAGCAGTAGTCCGAAGAGAACTAAAAGTTAAAATAAAATAGTTTGGTCCAAAAATGTTTACCATCAGTACCAAACTGAGCTTTGTTGTTTAGTGTTGTTAGCCACTCAGAAGACATGGAACAGTAATGAAACTCAAGTGAATAACAACCTGTAAACTGAAAGTGACCAGATGGGATCAGCATTTAGTGAAAGAAAAAACACTGTAAAGTAAAGTAAACATAAAATAGAAGTAGTTAGTTCATGCATGACGTGAGGTGGAGCAGTTAGTGAGTGCTTAGCCTTTAGTCAGCAAGGTTTAAAATTGCAATATACTTACATACTACCCATTCTAGAGGATAAGCCAGCAGTAGGGAGCATATAGTCCCGATCTCTGACTGTATTTCCAGCTGACTCCAGGTCTCCAGCTCCCTCTGATGTCTCAGCCATTGGATGTAGAGGGACAGAGAAGTCTCTTGTTGGTGTGTCAGGGCCAGAGTCACAGTTGTTTACATAGAGTAACTCCATCTGAGTGGTGGTCCTTCTTCGGGCCTTCACAATTATTGCAAAACAAATGGTCATGGTTAGTTAAGTGAAGAACAGGGATTGGTTGTCATTTAGCAAATCTTTCATCCAAAGTTACTTATTATTAGGTTCAGTCAAACTGAGATTAGTGGTCTCAATAAAGCTCACATTGATCCTAGCTCATGGATCACCATTACAACTTTTGCACCAAAAAAAAAAATCACTTGCTTACCTAGCTTTGGGTAAAGTAAAATTAAGGTAATTTCTCTGATACCTTAGTCCTAGATTTGGTCTCGCCACATAACTTCATGAGGTCTGAGGCCAGGGTGCTGAATCATGGGGAAAGATTATGACTTAGCAAAGCATAGTAGCACAGTAATCAAACCAAACATTTGTCTTTAGAAGATTAACTTACTTTCCTTCTACCGCAGGACTTGGAGTCGACTCGTCGCTACTACTGTCATCGCCATTCTCTAACAAAGAAAAATAAATAAGAGCGTGTATATTAAAAGAAGCACAAACGGGCATCTAATTCACATCGGAAGAATTCCTTGGAAGGACTTCCCAAATGAAAAATTCCTAAATTAAGGTAAAACACACCAACGCTGTTATCTGTGATGTTGAAAAGAGGCATTTGAGAGTGTGGTAGTAAAAAAAAAAGCAACTGAGGATAAATTAAGCACAGCGCTACCATGCTAGTTTCTTTAGTTGCCGTGAAACACTGATCCAAACCGGTTTCTGATATCAGCTGTGACCAGAAAGAGGCTAGTTAGAGCAAAAATAATTGTGGAAAAGAAGAATGAGGGAGCACAAAGGGTAACTTATTTAAAAAGGAGGGAAAAATTAGCTGTACATGGTCTGGAAGAGACGCTTGTTTTCCTGCTGCCAGACTTTGATGGTTGCTAATGCTAATAGGTAGCATGTTGCTAGCTGGGGATTGATGTTTTAATATGGTAAGAACCGGTAGAGGAGGTGTGGACAGATGAACAGAAGCCTCATGCACCTGCGGATGGGACCGCTAGATTGTGGTTAGTCCGAAGAGGTAGATCCATGCACTCATTACAGAGAGAGTGTGGCTACTGGTACTCACCCAAGGGCATGTTACCTAGTTCTGTTTCAAAACGCCCAACAGGGGAACAGAAAAAAGGCAACAAAAGAAATCAAACATACATTCCTCCAGATCAAAACAAAAACAAATGTAACACAAAGAAATGAACTTGTTTGATATGATGGAATTCATGGATATATAGGAGTACCCTAACCCTACTCCTGTACCACAGTTACCGATAATAATCCGTAACAATCTGTTACTGTGGTTTTGTTTGTCATGTCCAGGAAAGTTTAGCTCCAACCCCAATTAAAACAATTGACAATTGACAAGCCCCTCCCATGAATTCGCAGTTGTTGTGGAGCGAATTTCACGCACGAATGAAGTGAATAAACTCAAAATGTTCAAGCGTCCAACTACGCACGAATAGCCAAATGCCAAAAAGGCCAGGAGTGCTGAAGCAGATCGGAAATAAATTTTGCAGGATGGTTGGTCCCCAAGAGCAGGGTCAAAGGCTTGTCAATTGAATTGAATTGAACTATTGTTTTAACCACACGTTTGATGTTATGGTTTAGGCAATCTTTACTTGTCTAAAAAGGCATTGCTTAGGCAATATGAGCTGCAATGAGGACCTAATGGACTTCATTTTGAGACCACAAACTAAACACCATAGATGGTTGAGTGAAAGTCAAGACCGAGACCATTGGAGGTTCTAGTTCGAGCTCAAGTCAATTCCAAATGCTTCCAAGAATTGCAAGACATTGGCTTACGCAACTCCATAGCTAGTCAACACTGATCAAACACATCAACTAAAGGCAGACCTAATCGACTAGTCAGTGCAACTCCTACCCACCAGTCTACTGGCATTGATGGTTTAGGTATGTTTAACTATTAGAGCTGCAAGATAAAAGCCCTCCAGGTACGGGGTTGGCTATCCCTGCTCTAGAGTCTACAGATGCATTTGTGAGTTTTTACAGAATCATTAAAAAACAAAATCAGGGTTTTTTTTGTATTGGCAAAACTATTACCTACTGGGGCCAGAGCATGAGAAAGGTTTGGCCAGGGCTGGTTTTCCAACGATTAATGACTGATCAAGACTTTGGGCGCCAAAGATTTTTTGTGTGGGGATAAGCAATCTTTCATTTGGCACTGGCACCATCCCCAGGAAAGCAGAATCTGAGCATTCTGGTATGCCTGCAGGGCTGAGCAGTACAGTCGAGGTCTCTGTGTAACTCCTAACGCCTGGTGTCAGATTTAAAAGACAAGCCCCACGAAGAGTGTCCGTACCTTGCAGAGCATTCCCCAACAGCGCATCCAGTTCCGGGTTAAACTCTGCTTTCTCTTTCAGCATGTGGAAGAGAAGCTGGTTTTGGGTGGCACTGTTGATCTCAGTTTGCTTCAGACGCCCTTCCAACACCTTTATCTGAGATTCCTTCTGAGCAGCCTGCAGACCCTGCAAGCACACATTCAGGATGAACGACAAATGTAAAAAAGCTTGAAGAATAAAACTGTACCTCTAACACAGAAGACCAAGCAGGGCAACAGTTTTGTGACTGGATACCTTGTTGATGGCCATGGACATAAAATGATCCAGTAGGAATCGAGCTTCAGTCAGGGTGCAGGAACCAACCACAGCGGAGACATCAACAGCATCACCCTCCTCCTGCATAATATATGATTTATTTAGTTGCATACATATATTATGCCATTATAGTTTAACATACATGATGCAATGCTTTGGGAGTAGGTGACTGTGAACACTATGTAGTTGTTACAATGAGAGCACGAGGCGTGCGAGTTCAAGTGCAACAGTGTAATTTTATTTAAAAGGCTCGAGGTCAGAACAACAATGGTCGATCACCAGCAGACAGGGGTATAGGAGACGGGACAGAGACGAGAAACAAAGCAATGGGTAACAATACCAGGCAAACGGAGTCCTTGGGGAGAGGCAGAGGGATAGTCAAGATCCGGGCAGAGTCATAAACAGATTATCCAACAGAATCACGAGAACCAGGAACACGAATGAATGTAACAATTAAACAACGAGTTATACTTCCGGGTTATATACACGTGAATCTAGGTCAGTGGGTGGAGTAAGACAATGGAACACTATGGCGACAGATGAGCGAGGCGGAGACATGAATAACAGTCCAGGATAACAACAGATATGAGTTTGTGTGCATGAGTCCCGGCATGAGAACAGAGAAAAACACACATATATATATATAGCCTGATGCTGGAGTGCCAGCCAGAGAGTTGGGCTGGCACATCCAGCTGATCATCACAGTAGTGATCCTGTAAATCAGAAAGCAATTTCAGTCCAACTCACCTTGGCTTCCTCCATCTGCATGATGTTGGCCTGGCAGTCAGAGATGCTGTCGTTGATGTAGTCAATGTTGGCCAGCAGGGACTCCAGCTCCTCATTCAGAGACTGAACGTCTTTTTCTACCTCTGGTTCTTCTGCCAGCAGCCTCTCTCTCTTTCTGCCGATCTTATCCCGCCGACGCGTTAGCTCTTCACGTTGCTGTGAAAGGGATTTCAAATCACATGAAACTAAAGGACTTTGTACACAGCCGTTTTTTTTTTTATTTAAAGAAACGCAAATTATGGGGTAACGCATTACAAGTAACAAGTAACAAGTAAATCACGACTTAGCAAAAGTAACAAATTCATTCAACAATTGGTCTCTGCATTATTTTTTGAGCTGTTGTATGAACGCAGATATTGTTTAGGTTCATATCAAAGCAAAAGCAAGACAAACAGTGTATTGTTATACATCCAAATGCCTACTCTACTCTAAAATGGCTCTATAGGGTGATGAGAAGGAGATGAATTGTTGAATAGCGAGAAAAGCGTTAACATATGGAGGCTTTTTATTCACCATCAGAGCACTTTATTTAACATGTTTTGTACTGTTAAAGGAAAAAACACCAGCCCACTACAATGACAAAGCTTAGAAGTGTCAGGACCATTTGTAACATAACTCAAATTGGATTATTCTGAAAGAAGTCACACCTGAGATGGCTTGAGTGATAGTAAAACAGAGCCTTAGTTAAATTTTTGTGTGAACTAACCCTTTAATGCCAGTCTAATTGAGAGATAACTGATGTTGGTAAAAAATCAGGCTGATTCATACCTTTAGAAGGCGATTCATGTCGGTCTCCATGTTGGAAATGGTCATGCGCTGCATGATAATATCTGAGATTCGGCGTTCCAGACTCTGCCATTTCCCACGAGCCACTCGGGTAGAGTACACCCCCACCGGTCTGCGATGGTACAGTCTAAAGGAAACAGTTGTCCGTCACTGCCGAATGTACACACATTACCACACATGAAGCCGGTCTAAGGTACCTGGCTCCGTTAGCTGCTCCCGAGGTCAAGTACGTGCGACCTGCAGGTGGTCTGTGAGACAGGTCCTGGCTCGTCTCCGCCAGGTTCATCTTTCGTGTGACCTTTCCTGATATGGGTCGCACCTGTCTCCTCAGAGCGGTCACCTGAAAACACAGCCCAGGAAACTTTGGGAAAATGCAGTTTTGACTTTCTAACTTGCCAAAATGAACTAAAAAAAATAAAAAAATCAGGAAGATTTTCTAGACAAGTTTTTTCTGAAACAAGACAATTTTTACAAGTTAAAATTAAGTGACTTTTTGTTTAGAACTAGCAAAATAATCTGTCAATGGGGTAAGCAAACTAATCTTATTTTAAACAGAAAACCAGCTTATACCATTGTCAGGTTGTTTTGCTTGTTTCAAGTAAAAACTCACATCATTTTTACTTGTTTTTTTCTAAAAACAATATACATGTTCTTGTCTTGGAAATCAATACAGGAATCTAGGCTAGAAAGCATTATTTGCAGTGAACATATTAACTGACTATCAATATAAATGAAAAATATCTAAAAACCCAAATTGAAATATCAGTGTTAGTACGGTACATTTTCACTTAGTAGTAATTCTTCACAAAATGCTAAATTATTATATGGATGTATTTCAATAAAAAAACAAAAACAAAGTGGCTCCAAAAAGCATCTGGGGACTTTATTAAAATTATTACAATTTTATTAACTTTATTAAAATGTATTAAAAAAAATATTTAGCTTTCACACAATTAAAATTACTAAAACTATTAGTATAATATTAGTACATAACACATAGTGTATATTAATGCAATATAATCTTTCTTTATTTCAGTTACCAAAAGATATTTTTAAGTGCATTATATAACAAAAATATCTTTTAAATGACTATTATTTTCAGGGTGTTTGCATGTTTAAAAAATTAAATGTATAACATTAATAATATAGTTTAATTAAAATATTATTTTGTGATTAAAAACATATCAGTGAGTCACACTTTGGAGGTGTGGTAGAGGCAGGGCAATATCTCACCTCCTCAGTCTTCCTGCGGAGGATGAGTTCCTGTTGTCTCTTCTGAGCTTCAAGCAGTTTCAGCTGATGCTGCACAGGAGAGAAACAAAGCACACTGAATGTATTTCACTGTCAGTTGACTCTTTCATGCTGCATTAGTGTTATTCTCCCATCATGCACCTCCTGTTTGCGCTGGTCTTTCTTAAGTGTGGCGATCTCTCTGTTCCTGCGGGACTCGGCCATCCTGCTCTTCTCCTGCTGCTCCTTCATCTGCTTCATCAGACGCACCTGACAACAGCCCCCATAGCAACAGTCAGCTTATATCAATACTGGATTAGCTGCAGGACTCAGGCCATAAAAATTAAACAGATCCCAGAGTGGACTTGTTTACAGTAGCTATCAATGCTACTTATTTAAAACAGAAGTAGAAAACAGTAAGAAATTCAATTCATTTCAAATCTTAGAATGATCTTAATACATTTTCTCATGTATTATGATTAACTTTGATCAATTCAATTTCATTTTGATTTAGTATACATACATATATAAATATCTTAATGCACTTTTATTATTTGATACTGATATTATATCCAGAATTATATCCAGAATGGTCAATCTAACAAAATGGAATTTAAATATACATTTTTACATTAAAATTCATTTGAATTACTGTCATTTCTAAAATATGTTGATTAGTAGTACACTTGTGTGATTATATAACACATATTACTATGACATTTTGAATATTCTATGACACAATAAATTATTTTGACATTTTTGGATATCAATGTTTATTTTTATAGTAATCTGTAAACAATTTAGAGCCAATTCCTAAATGATCTATGTGGCATGTTAGTACAGGCATCTTTTGACCACTAGGCGGCGCTGCTGTTAATCTGATTAGTTTGATTTTGTTTATGCTGTAATAGTGATTCAGCGTGTTTCAGTGCACAGCCATGTCTCCATGGTGACTCTCACTTTGGTTTTTTTCATTTCTGCCAGATCCAGCTGTAGTTTCTTCAGTTGTTTCTCATACTGTGACTGGTTCTTCAGTAGACGAGCATGCTCCTTCTGAGCTGCCTGTAGTTTCTGAAGCTCTTTGTTCATGACACCGAGTTTCTTTTCATACTCTGCTTTTATCCGTTTGGTCTTGTCCTCAGAGCATGACTCCACCGAGCCTGAAACAAAACCAAGCGAAATGCAACGTAACAAAACCAAACCAAACAACAAAACACAAAACATGCCACAGCAAAATAAAACAAACAAAAACACAAAATGTGATACAACAAAACATAACATAAAAATAAACACAAACAAAAAACAAAACAACATTAAAAAACACACACAAAAAACAAACAAACAAACCAAGACACAAAATGTGGAAACCCCCCCCAGAAAAAAATAAATGACAACAAAAACTTAACATTAAAAACAATAAAAAAACAAAAGTGCACACTCAAACCTGATCTACACATTTTGAGTACTGAATTTGTGTTAGAACCATGGCTCTGAAATTAATATTAATGTCTTATTTTATCATAAAGTCTTTTGTAAATTACTTATGAAAAATTACGTTTTGATATATTTATGGTTAGTAATATGCATTGCTAAAGACGATTTTTCTCAATATTTAGATTTTTAGCACCCTCAGATTCCAGATTTTCTAATAATAAATCTAGTCGTATTCTAACTAAATATATAAATAAAAAGCTTATGTATTTGTGGTGCAGGGTGGTGTATGTGTGCTTACCCATGTTGTGCAGCACACGGTCTCGCTCCAGCTGCGTGTCTCTAATCTTGCACTGCAGCATCATGAGTTTCTGCTCATACTGTTGTTTGAGCGTGTGTAGACGTCTCTGACTGTTCTCCAGCTCATCGATCAGCTTCTGCTTGATGGCGATCTCACACGTGATGTTGGCTAGATCTGCCTGGAAGTCCTCTATCAGTACAAAAACAATAACAAAATGTATGTTTACAGAAAGACTTTTGAAATTGGTTTTAAAAAAGTAGTAGTATATATTATATACAGTACGTGCTCTAGTGTAAAATTTGCAAAAATCTTGTACTTTTTAAACTTAAAAATGAATAGTCCTGGCTTACTAAAATCAAGTTTTATTGAGATTTCAAAAATAATTCTCAATGCAGCTTTAGTACTGGCATGAACTCAAAAAAGCAGTGATTGTATAAATCCTATTAAGGTATAGTTAAAATTTCAGAGTAAGCATCAGTACCCTTCTCATCCAGGTCAGAGTCAGACTCATCTGAGCTCTCCTCAGCATCCATTTCCTCTTCCTCCACTTCCTCCTCATCTTCCTCTCCATCCCCCTCCTCGCGGTCACTGGCCTCCTGAGAAAAACCCTTTCATGTCAAAGACCTAATGATGAGCACCACCTTTGAAATGTGTTCTGATAGGGCAAGCGGGCTGTCAATCATACCATCTCTGGCTCTTGATTGGTGGATTCTAACTGCTCTTTCTCGCTAATCTTCTGTTCACCGTCGAGTGTTTCATCTTTGTTGGCACTGCAGGGGGAAATCAAAACTAGAAATTTAAATATGTTTTGTAATATTCTCTCAAAATATGTTTTTTTTTTTTTATAAGCAGCACAGATTATCTGAAACAAAACAGAAAATTAGGAGGGAAGGAAAGATGGTATTATGACAGAAACACATGATTGCAACAAAACAGTTATATGATAACACAAAACTTCATTAACACTTTAGTATAGTATAGGGTAAGTCTCAATTGCTTATTAGCATGCCTATTATTAAAACCTTGGCTGACATATTATATGTATATGTATGACCCAATACCTAAACTTAACAACTACCTTAACTATTAATAAGCAGCGAATTAGGAGGTTTTTAAGGAAAATGTGGCAGTTAATGGTTTGTCGATTGCAAGAGTTGGACCTTAAAATAAAGCGTGACCAAATCTTCCTCTCTAATTTACTTAAACCAAGCATTAAAAACATAAAAAACTAATTGCAACTAACTGAAATATAATATGTTTAAGCTGATGTACTAGTTATTAATACATATTTATAATACATACTACAATTGAATACTAATATACTAACAATATCTAATAAAACAAATAAAAATAAGAAAGAGCACATAATAAATGTAACAAAACAAATAAAAATTGGAATATAAAAAAATATTATATTGAAAATCATTATAATCGCTAAAACATTATATAAATAATACTGAATTAACACTGTATCAGAGGTTAGTTAATCATAACAGACAGTCATTTACAGTCATCAAAGTACATTGTAAAATAAAATAAATGACCAGTGTTTATGGCAAGAAAATTACAAGTAAAACTTGTTTGATGAAACATGTGCTGGTGAAATGTCAGTGACAAGATTTTGTGAGATTCACACAGAACTTTAAGGTGTGTTTGTGTACTTCAATTTATTCATTTTAGTTTTCAAAGTATAAACATTTCGAGGACTGTTCTCCAAGGCTGGAAACCACCTGCTGAGAAACATTTAGAATGTAAAGATTATTACAAGCAGAGATGAAACACAGGGGGTTATGGGTAATTATAGAGGGCAGTGAGGGGAAAGAGAGACACAGGGACAAACCTGTCTTCCTCCACCTCTTCCTCCTCATCCTCCACTCTCTTGTCACTCAGCAGCTGCTGCAGTCTTCAGCGGTCAGAGGTCAGAGGTGAAGGGTGAAAGAGAGGAAACGAGCACAGAGACAGATAGAGAGGGTACGGTACACACATTAGTAAAGATGACTGCTGATCACATGGAAATGTTCAGTGCTGATAAACTGCTGATATTATATCCCTGTAGGGTTTTTTTGCAGCTTTTCCATAGTTATTTTAGCCTTCCATTGCATAAAACAACACAAAACACTGAGAAAAAAATAATATATATATACTGTATATATTCAATAGTTTCACTGTATTTATTAACAAACCAATGCAATCTAATAAACTTGCAAGAAAATACCATCTGGAAATATGTGTAGTGTGTGTTTCTCTGCTGTTTACCACAGCAACCCTGTCAAATGTTTACACATTCGAATTTGTTATAATGTTCAAGCTTAAATTATTAGAATGTTTTATTCTATTATCTATTGATCTTTGCATTGTTATTTTTATGCTTCTCCACATGCCTTGACAATATTCCATTTTTAACAGCCATGCCAATAAGGTAATGTTGATTTTTTTTTAATACATGTTTCATTATTGATATATTACTATTTAAAATAAATAAATAACTTTTCTCTATTCACTATTCGCAGGTATGGTAAAAGAAACAATTACAGTCTTTACGATAATTTACGATAATCTAAAAGAACAACACATCTTACTATGAAACCAATGCTTCTGTTTCACACAGCTAGAGACTAGGGGCAATTATTGATAACACACACTCACTCTCAGCCTGTTACCGTGGCAACAGCCCATCCAGATACCACCTCACAATGAGATCACTTTCACCACTTATTACCTCTTCTTTTTCTTCTTCTCCTTCCTCCTCAGTTTCTCCAGATCTTTCTTGGCAATCTCAATGATGTCAGAGGTCTCTTGGCTCGGGTCGGGCCCCAGCAGGGCCGGAGAGAATGTTCCAGACGTTCCGTAAAATGGAGGACGGCTGGACGCTCGTGTGAGGTTTCTCCTCAGGTTTTCATTCACTGCTTCACTCTCCAGAAGTTTAGCTCTAAAATACACATAATAAAGTAGAGTATGAGAGATGTCAGACAGACAGCCAGATAGATAGGAGACAGACAGCCAGATAGATAGATAGATAGATAGGAGACAGACAGATAGGTAGCCAGACAGACAGGTTTTCATTCACTGCTTCACTCTCCAGAAGTTTAGCTCTAAAATACACACAATAAAGTAGAGTATGACAGATGTCAGACAGACAGATAGATAGGAGACAGACAGTTAGACAGACAGATAGGAGACAGACAGGAGACAGACAGTCAGACAGACAATCAGACAGACAGGAGACAGACAGATAGGAGACAGACAGACAGAATAGAAGACAGACAAACAGACTGATAGATAGGAGACAGACAGACAGACAAACAAACAGATAGATAGGAGACAGACAGACAGGAGACAGACAGATAGATAGACAGACAGAAAGAAAGATAGATAGGAGACACACAGACAGACAGATAGGAGACAGACAGTCAGACAGACAAATAGATAGGAGACAGACAGACATATAGGAGACAGACAGACAGAAAAACAGACAGATAGATAGGAGTCAGTCAGACAGATAGGAGACAGTCAGACAGACAGACAGACAGACAGACAAACAGATAGATAGGAGTCAGGCAGACAGACAGATTTATAATATAAGCCTCGTTTACAGTGGGATATCAACAAAAATGTAAAAATACCTCAGATCCTCAATCTCCTTGATGTAATTCTGAATCATATTTCCAATCTCCTCACTGCCTTCACCTGAAAACATAGTCCAAATTCTGTCAACAACTATCAGACGCCTTACAAAGTCTTTGATTGGCTGTATTTGCGCTGTTGTACCTGCTCTAGAGAGCACTTGATTGGCCTGTTCACTGAGCAGCTGCGTGAGCCGAGCACCCTGAGCATCGATGGCTTCCTGCATGGCCTTCACACGCATGCGCAGATTATTGTTCTCTATCTGCAGCATCGAGTTCTCATGGAACATGTCGTTAATGCTTTCCAGCCCATCCTCTCCAACCATACGCTTCCCCTGAGAAACACAGACAAACTAACTAATGAAAACCCCAAATTCAGTATCTCAGAAAATTTTAATATTGTGAAAAGGTTCTACATTGAAGACAGCTAGTGCCACACTCTAATCAGCTAATTAACTCAAAACACATGCAAAGTCCTTTAAATGGTCTCTCAGTCTAGTTCTGTAGGCTATACAATCATGGGGAAGACCGCTGATTTGACAGTTGTTCAAAAGATGACCACTGACACCTTGCACAAGGAGGACAAGAAACAAAAGGTCATTGCAAAAGAGGCTGGATGTTCATAGAGCTCTGTTTCCAAGCACAATAATAGAGAGGCGAAGGGAAGGAACAGATGTGGTAGAAAAAAAAAAAAAAGTGTACAAGCAACAGGGATAACAGCACCCTGGAGAGAATTGTGAAACAAAACCCATTGAAAAATGTGGGGGAGATTCAGAAAGAGTGGACTGCGGCTGGAGTCAGTGCTTTAAGAACCACTATGCACAGACATATGCAAGACATGGGTTTCAGCTTCGCATTCCTTGTCAAGCCACTTCTGAACAAAAGACAGCGTTGGAAGCGTCTCTCCGGGGCTAAAGACAAAAAGGACTGGACTGCTACGGAGTGGTGCAAAGTTATGTTCTCTGATGAAAGTAAATTTTGCATTTACATTGGAAATTCAGGGTCCCAGAGTCTGGAGGAAGAGAGGAGAGGCACAGAATCCCCGTTGCTTGAGGTCCAGTGTTAAGTTTCCACAGTCCGTGATATTTTAGGGTGCCATGCCATCTGCTGGTGTTGGTCCACTGTGTTTTCTGAGGTCCAAGGTCAACGCAGCTATATACCAGGACATTTAGGAGCACTTTATGCTTCCTGCTGCTGACCAACTTTACGAAGATGCAGATTATATATTTTCCAACAGGACTTGGCGCCTGCACACAGTGCCAAAGCTGTCAGAACCTTTTTTAAGGACCATGGTATCCCTGTTCTTCATTGGCCAGCAAACTCGCCTGACCTTAACCCCATAAAAAATGGGAAGAGGAAGATGCGATATGTCAGACCCAACAATGCAGAAGAGCTGAAGGCCACTATCAGAGCAACCTGGGCTCTCATAACACCTGAGCAGTGCCACGCCACATTGCTGAAGTAATTCAGGCAAAAGGAGCCCCAACTATGTATTGAGTGCTGTATATGCTCATACTTTTCATGTTTATACTTTTCAGATGGCCAAGATGTCTAAAAATCCTTTCTTTGTATTAAGTGTTATTAAGTAATATTCAAATTTTCTGAGATACTGAATTTGGGGTTTTCATTAGTTGTCAGCTATAATCATCAAAATTAAAAGAAACAAACACCTGAAATATAGCAGCCTGTGTGGAATGAATGTATACATTAATTCCATTCAAGAAGTGAAACTTGTATTGTGAAATAAATCAACTTTTTGAAGATATTCTATTTATATGACCAGCACCTGTACAGTCATATGGAACACCCTTGCAATTCTGTCAATATGCTGATGATACCCTGAAGATACACATAGAAGGTTCTCAGGCCTAACATCTCCTTGCTATCAAACCTATATTTTATTTAGAGATTCTCACCGTTCTGTACTCCATGAGCTCCATCTGCAGTCGGGCGATCTCCGTCCTGAGTGCACTGATCTGCTGGCTGGCCTTGTCTTGGTTCACCACCACCTTATTCTTGATGTTGCGAGCTCTGTTAGCGTACTTCAGTGTGTTCAGGGTTTCCATGAAGTCCTGATCTGATGGACTGGTGCAGGCGATCATCACTGTTCGACTAAGAATCCGGATAGAATGTCCAGCTTTATTTATTTACTCACACTGGCTAATGCTACAATGCCAAATAAATATTTAGTTTTGATGTGGATCAAGCCTGCTGCATCACAATACATTGCTGAAAATGCATTCATATTGATGGTATTAAGATCCTGATTAAAGAATTGAAATAATTTTATTGTCATTATCGTGTTATAATTCAGTTATTATCCTATTATTATACTGCTATTCCAAATTTGTTGCGGTTCATTAAAAATGCTGTGAAAAGCACTTCCTATTAATGTTTGAATAATTTTAACTTTTTAACATTTTACTATTTTCTAGACTGGAAAAGAAAGAATACTTGGATTTTTAAAAATCATTTTATGATAGCTTTGACTAAAATTTACTGAAATTTAAGATGTCGTTCAATGATAACATTTCACTGACATAAAATATGGCACCAGTTGTCATGTGTGACCTCAGTGATAATTGGTCAAGAGTAGTGCTGTCAAACAATTAATCACATATGAAATAAAAGTTTTTGTTTACATAATATATGCATGTGTGCTGGGTATACTTATAATGTATATAAATACACATGAAAGTATACAAAATGTTTATATATTAAACATATTTATTTCTAGAATAAATTATATGAACTTAAATACAGATATGTAAAATAGTTTCTAAATATTTACTGTGTGTGTGTATTGATATATACAAGTAATCAATATACACAGAACACACATATTGTCACAAGTCGTACCTCTGTGGCGCTCTCCGGTAGGCTGCAGCGGGAACCCTGGCCCGAGTTTTAATTTCCACCCGGACTCTTTTACGCCACGTACCTTGGGCACTTCCGCTAGCCGTTCCCGCCTTTGGGGAGCTATTTAAGTGACACACTAACACAGGAAGGGCGGGAAGTTTTGATTTGCTCCCGCTATCAACTCCAAGCGTTTCCCTCGTTGCTTCTCTGTGTTGGATTACTGAACTGTTTATTGGACTTTGATTCTCGCTGCCTGCCTCGACCTATTGCCTGGACTGATTACGATTTGGATTATCCCTTGTTCTGCTTTGTTTGTTTGATTCCTCTGTTTGTGAAATAAAACTGCAAATGGATCCAGAAACCTCTGACTCTGCGTTACACATATATTATGCAACCAAAAACTTTTATTTCAAATGTGATTAATCATGGTTAATCATTTGACAACACTAGTCAAGATTCAAGAACAAATTTTGTTATTGTCCAATCTGCCATTATGAGTCAAGGCTACATGTTTGGTTAATGCTTTGAACTTTGGTCTGCTCTACATACAAATCTATGACTTGAGAAAATTTGCAATATAGTGCATATAGACTACTTTTGTTTTTTTTGTCTTTTATAGTTTGACAGGCGTTGTTCAAACTATTTTTGTATGAAAAAACCTCTTCATTATGTTTCCAACAAATAAGTAACAGCATCCTGACTTGGAAGAAAACACATTTTTGGGTGAACCATTTCATTAATTCCAGAACGTTTGGCACAGACCTGTTTCCTCCCAGTGAATCCTGCAGAAGGCGAGTGAGTTTGGAGTCTCGGTAAGGCACATGCGTTGAGCGTTTGCTTCGGTCTCCTAAAGCACTGATGACATTCCCTAATGCCAGCTGCCTCACAACCAGAAAACAGCAGAGGAGAAATATTATAAAATATAATTCTACCCTGATGAAATCCGTGGGAGATTAATATGCAGTCATATTATTTGTCGTTGTTTAACAATACTACTCGTTCTGACCAATCCACAGTTAATGGAGATGCCCTCTTTGGCGCGGTCCCCTGTGGCCCCGGTCCTCTTGAGTCTCTCCGATCCTGCCAGATCCACAAAGTGAAACTTGGCTGTGAGCGTTTCAAACTCTTCCAACTCAGACGAGCTGTTGGCCAGTCGATTGTCTGTTTCATTGTCCTGCTCTGGTGGCTGAGAAAAAAAAAAAAACATGTATGAAATGTGAACTAAAACAAAAATACACTAGATGGTGTTTGTTCAAAAATGTTCTCCATATATTATGAAAAAAATCTGTTTATACTCAGTATGGAAACGTGGACGGAGTAAGATGGTACTTACGCTTTCCGCGGGTGCACAAACGCGCACTTGGCAGACGTGAATGGTGAAGATGGCGTGAGATCGAGAGCTCTGTACATTCATCTGAGTGCTAGCAGTGGTGCGTGAGAGAGCACCCAGCTTCAGACACTGCATCATCTACAGCACACACACACACCAGCACAGTCACTTTACACTTGATGCATAATGTATGGGTACAATATCTTGGAAAAGAAATGGCTCTCACTTCTGCCTCTGAGGAGACTGTGCGAGTTGTCACGCCTACGGTGTAGATGCTGCCGTTGGCGTCCTCGTGGATTTTTATGTGAGATTTCTGCTTCCTCATCTCAATGTCACGTGTGGTGTCGAAAAGATCCAAAACCTCCTCGTTATATAACTGCGGATACACACATAGAGGGAAGACAGGCCATATAATAATAATAATAATAATAATTATTATTAATAATAATTATTTTTTTCAGTTTTATGCGTCTTCTGTCTTAATATATATATATGCATGCATGCATATGTGTTTGTAGAATATAAATTATAAGAATAGAAATATACACATAGAAAAACATATATACGTATTTATGTAGAATTAACACACAAACACATATATGTATATGTATATGTGTGTGTGTGTATATATATATATATACACACACACACACACACACACACAGTATATTATTTCTACTAGTAAAGCACCGTCCACAAAAGCTCTGTACCTCCAGGAATTGTGCGCTGATCTTGAACTCTGGAACGGGTCGCCCCTGATCTGTGGCCTCCTGGCGTCTCTGCTCCATGCCTTTAAAGAGGTGACTGACCGCCCGTGGGATGATGCCCAGCTCCTCGTCTGCTATGGCCACATCAAAGCCCGTGCCCATCGTATACGTCTTCCCCGACCCTGTCTGAGATCCAACACCAACATTTGATCAGTGACCGCACTTTAACAAACACTTCATTATGTTCTAATTTATGCATTTTAGAACTGTGCAGATTGAACCTAATAGAGTTGGGATGTAAAAGTACACAACCGAGGAAAACGGCACACTATTTCCCCCGTTTAATACCATAAATCTGCTTCATAATGGATTTTTGAAAATGAGAAAATGAGCTTTGCGTGTAACAAAGTTCACTGAATCACTGAAACAAATCGTTTTTTAAAATGAATTCCCAACCTTGTTGACATCAACATAAAACATTAACAAACTGATGCCCACTTGTTCGTCTTTTCATGTTGGTCTAAATGAAAATGCAAATTGATTCTTCACCACTAGGTGCAGCTTTTGGAGCAGTAAAAATAGTGGTTGCCACGGTAACGCTAAGGTGAGATGAATCGACCAATAACAGCAAATCACCGTCAAAGGAAGGGTTTGGAAAAAAGTTAATCGTAGAGCAAGTACGCTTAAAAATAAATGCATACTATAAAACAATGAAAGAGTTTTTTAGCCTTGCATGCATGTCAACCTGTTGTTGGGGACTCCCAAAACCAAAATACGAACCTTTCATAACCCTTTATAGGTGTACTTGAAATAATAAATACATTTGACGTCACATTTAATAATCTTAGTACAGTGGGCCACATGTCTTTCTGCTGGATGTGTCCATCTGGCGGATGAGTGAGACTGTTGATAAATCAGGATTAACAGAGAGAGAGACAGACAGATATCGAATCTGTGATGCTGTTTGGAGGAAGTCAGCCATGAAATGCAGGTCACAGGCAACACTGGCCATAAACGAGACGGACAACATGAAGACATGAAACTAGGTCAAATCCAACCTCTTTTCCTCAGTCACCTTAAAAAAATTCTGGATGTAACACAAACCTGTCCATAGGCAAAAATAGTGGCATTATAACCCTCGAAACACCCTTCGATGAGTTTCTCAGTGCAGTTGGCATAGATGGTGTCCTGCGTCGAGTCCATGTCAAACACATAGTCATATGTGAAGGCCTTGTCCTTTCCCAGAACCACCTGGGGTTCGCCAGGGGTCACAAATGTGCAGATGTGACATCCTTCAATCTTCTCCTTTGCCAGCTGAGGACGTATCCTGGGACACAGACAGAAATAAAACATATTAAAATGGCTTGATCAGTCACACGCTGATAATGAGAACCTCCCGATGTGTTGATGAAGTGAAAATTAGTCATCTAAAACAGTACCGCAATTACTGGGTGTCTGACTGCATGGAACATGTCTAGCAAAAAATGTAACACTTCATATATGAAGTGTTCGTCAACTTGATCTAAACAAAAAGATGCTTCCTCACTTCAGTAAGATACAAAAAAACTAAAGGAATAATTCACCCAAAAATGAAACTTCTTTCATCATTTACTCACCCTCGAGTAGTAGTATCAAACCTGTATGAATTTCTTTGTTCTGCTGAACACAAAAGGAAGATATTTTGAAAAAAAAAAATTCTTTGGTCACCATTGACTCCCATAGTAGGAATAAAATGATCAAGTTAATGGTGACAGCCTGACAGAATTTACATTTTTGGGTGAACTATTCCTTTAAGATTTGAATCATACTTGCAGCTACATAAATTGATTTCTTACATGAGTGTGTGTTTGCACATATACAATCCACCCCATCATTTTCAGTGAACATGCAAACAGACATCTCCCTGTGTGCAAGACTTTACATGAGAAATTGACTATTTTACTCGTATGTTTTTGTTTATAGTTGGATATATTTATTTGTAGAACCACATCCACAGCTTGCTGAACAACTTCAACATCAAACGACTTGCTAAACTTTATTATTAACCGTAACAGCCATTAATGTTCAAATGAGTTTTTTTTTTTTTTTTACATATATTCTTAAGATGTAGTTTTAGCTTTACATAAAAGAAAAGACAAACACACAGACACACATCAATCATATACTACATAAAATAACATTGTTCCATCTATATGCTTGATCTCTAGAAGTTATTATATTCTGGTAAAATTGTCCAATCACTTAGAAAAGTAACACTAGACCTCTCTTTAACAAGCCATATTTGATGTTTCATTCATCGCACACCAAGTGTACTTGGTTTCAGCAATCTGCAGTAACAGCGATGCTTTCATGGCTCAGTAAACACCTCTAAAAAGAGACAGTGATGTCACTTTCTGTGGCGCACCTGACAGCAGAGGCTGAGCTTTCACTCCGACTGTGAGAGACGCTTTGTTCAGAGCACAATTCACTGACAGCAGCACAGAGAGACTATTGTGTGTGTGTTTGATACTGGATCTGTCCTGTACTGAACACCAGAGAGAGAGACAGATATGTGGGTGAGAGACACAAGCAGATGATGGGTTGGAGCTAGTCAGTATTGTTTGTGTTTTAACAGTTGTTTTAGCAGTTCTATACAGGGTAACATTAAAATATATATATATAAAGAACAGACTGAAATGTGTGCTACTATTCATGTCTGCACGAAGTCTGAACTGGAAATTGGCTGGGAGACATCCTAACCAGATGCCCGAACTAGAGATGCTACAAATGTACAGCAACCAAAATTATTTGTCCAAAAATACCAATAGCACTTTTGTGTTTGGATTAAGAAGTGAGAGGCATGCACTATTTATTTATTATGCCGCAAACAGTGTGGAAGCATTTAAAACCAGCAGAGAAAGTCATTACAACATAACATCGAGATCCAGAGACTGTTTAGCTTTGTATTGCAGGTCTACATTGAGAAGAGGAGGGTGGTTGTTGCTGGTTACTGTATGATTAATGAAATCGTGAAAATAAACTGCAGAGCATTGTGTTTTCTAACACGTGCACAGATTGCAGGTATTTTGACAGTGTGATAAAATGCGACAAACAACTTTCTAAATTCATGGTAAGAATCATTTATAAATCTTCTGTTGACAACAAAATGAAGCACTAAGGTCTTCCTGCAGGCTTCCGGCAAAATAAAATGTCTATAAGCATCAATTATTGGTCTAAAATGGTCTAAATGGTTGTCCCTATTCTTTTAACGAGGTATGGGTGTGTTTTGGGGCATAACATGCAATAAACGTTCCTGTTTGTAATAAGCTGGCTTAGGCTACAAAAATATTTCCCAAGCCTTGAACATCCCACGGAGCACTGTTCAAGCGATCATTCAAAAATGGAAGGAGTATGGCACAACTGTAAACCTACCAAGACTAGGCCTTCTACCTAAACTGACTGGCCGAACAAGGAGAACGCTGATCAGAAATGCAGCTAAGAGGCCCATGGTGACTCTGGTCGAGCTGCAGAGATCTACAGCTCAGGTGGGGGAATCCGTCCATAGGACATCTATTAGTCATGCACTGCACAAAGTTGGCCTTTATGGAAGAGTGGCAAGAAGAAAGCCATTGTTAAAAAAAGAAAACCATAAGAAGTCCTGTTTGCAGTTTGCAGTTAAACATAAAGCCAGGGCATCAATGGAGAGGTTTAAAACAAAACATACCCATGTGTTAGAATGGCCCAGTCAAAGTCCAGATCTGAATCCAATTGAGAATCTGTGGCAAGATCTGAAAACTGCTGTTCACAAATGCTGTCTATTTAATCTGACTGAGCTAGAGCTGTTTTGAAAAGAAGAATTGGCAAGAATTTCAGTCTCTAGATGTGCAAAGCTGGTAGAGACATACCCTAAAAGACTGGCAGCTGTAATTGCAGCAAAAGGTGGTTCTACAAAGTATTAACTCAGGGGGCTGAATAATTACGCACACCCCACTTTTCAGTTATTTATTTGTAAAACATGTTTGGAATCATGCATGATATTCGTTCCACTTCTCAAGTGTACACCACTTTGTATTGGTCTTTCACATGGAATTCCAATAAAATAGATGCATGTTTGTGGCTGTAATGTGACAATGTGGAAAAGTTCAAGGGGGCCTAATACTTTTGCAAGCCACTGTATATCACAACATAGCTATTTGTATCTGGAAATGCGTTTCATATAAAGTAATTTTATTTAAACTGAATTGCAGCAATACTTTTAAACAATAATAAAAAAAACAACCATACTGTTTACAGTAAGTTTAATGTTTTTTTCTCAGAACAACAGGTACTAACATAGTGCCTGACAGTATACCAGTTTCTACGGGGCATTCTAAAATGCTTAACGTGGCTTAAAGCATCTAAAAACCGATGAGGGAAAATCCAAATTATGTCAAACCTTCCTTGTAATAATCACTAACTACTGTCGAAAGAACAATAATCGATAACCAATATTCGACAGATAAAGTGAATAATATCACGTTAAGCTGTTTCCTTATAATGGCTAAGGGGTGAAACACTTAACATGATAATATTAAGTTTCGATATTATTAAGATATTATTAAGTCAGTTTTTATGTGCGTTAAGCCACTGAAGCGTTTTAGAATGCCCCGTTTCCACCACTTGCTATAACACTGCTCTTGCATATCTTGCAAATCACGTTCGTATCACTTTTTCTATACCCAAACCAATTCCACACCACACACACAATGCACCTTTTTTCTTTACAATCTCCTTGTTGTTGGTTTCGTCACATGTAACGTTAAACGAACTCACCGCTGCTGCACCAAGACATGTGCGCACACAGGGAAAACAAGAGCTTGTGGCACTGAGGTTTGTCCAAGAAGTCGCTAGTCGCTTTTTTTGGAAAAAATGTCACCAAGGGGGTCTGAAAAGTTGCTAAATCTAGCGACAAAGTTGATAAGCTGGTAACACTGCTTCTTCCATTGTCAAAGTTAATTTGTATTGCGTGGTTACATAACGTGCTATGTCACGTGATCTCAATTGCGATTAAAATGATAGACCAAAATCTCTATCAGTTGACACATTTCTACATGTTAATCGTGTTTACCGGTATATTGCCCACCCATACTGTAGACTTTAGTGTTTTGGTCACTTTTAGCTTCAGCCAGAAATTTTCATTTCCCTAGCCTGCACCAGCTTAACTTATTATTAGGCACTATTCCGAGTCTCTCCCACTTGTCAGAGCTTCTCACCTTGTCTCTCATATTTAGATCAGACAAAGTTCCAAGAAAATGCATTTTCGGCTGCTTGGACTTCAATTGTTTTGGTCATTACCCAAAAATCATGAGGGATGAAATATAAATGAACTGCTAAATCGAGAGCTTTGCCTTTGTACTTAGCCCCACTTTCAGTCACTGCTTCTTTCTATCAATCTCACGCTTAGACCTGCCCTCCCTTGTGAACAAGAACTCAAGATACTTGAACCCCTCTACATTGGGAAGCAGCTCACCTTCTATAAAATAACAAATTCAATCAGCAACCTTTGACCTAAAGTGGTCTGGTATTAGGTACACACATTAACCACCTTATGCTGAAACATGTTGTTTGTTACGGTCAATTTATTCCAAGCACAAAAGTCCAACAACAGAATACCACTCTCTTCCAGGTCTCTTTGCGGTTACCAACATGAGCTTGAAGTCACCCAGTAGTTCTATAAGTACCTAGGTGTTACTCCTTCCAGGGCCCAAACCAAGGTCTCCAAAATAGCTGGAAACTCTGAACTGTGCTTTGGCACATAAGCAGTCAGAATCTTTCTCTCTGTGACACAAATCACAGAGATGACCCTCTTGTCTACAGAGTTAAAGTTCATAACCTTGGTGCAGAGTTGGCTTGTGAGTATTCCTAAACCCTCTAGATGCCTCTCATCCCGGTCAACTGCAGAGAAGTAGGTAGCTCAACCCCTATCCAGGTGTTTGTTTCAGAGCCAGAGCTGGTATCACTTATCCTCTGACTCTGTGCGACCACAAGATGCACAAATACACACAGATACACAGCCGCTCATGCAATGGAGGTTACAGAAACAACTGCAGGAAAAAGCATGCGCCCCAAGTCCTCAAAGGTATGGGAGCAATTTACATTAAACGCCTCTAAATGACGTTAACCTGCACACTATGCAAGACTGAGCTGGTGTTACGGATTGGCGAAACATTAGCAGGGTAGCGTTAAGTAAAAACTGTATTCTCTTCATGGAGTTCTCCGTGTTTTGCTTTCATGATTATTAAAAGATTTTGTTATTTCGATCAACGTCTCCTGCGATCTCTTCTCTCCACAAACACCCACCGTGACAGATTGACTGACCATTAAACCGAAAACACAGGATGTATTGGGCCGAAGAAATTCTCCGCCGTCTTGCCCAAGGGCTTCCTCCTTTCCCCGGACCGAGCGAGCAGTGGCCAAGCTATGTGTGCCTTCGGAAAGGCTGCTAATACTCGCACCACCAAAGCCCGGTTCCCGATTGGCGATTCGAAGGCGCAGAACAATCCCCACACCACAAGTCTTTGCCCAAATCCTGTACCACAAAAGATTACTCCCACACCCGCACCACGAAGAACCACGCTTGCCAGAGGCTGGGGTGCCTGATCGGAGTAAACCCTTTGTTGACTACCCTTCGCCTGATTCAAATTCAGCTGAATGAAACGAAGCCTGAATATCTCATCCTGTTCCTTGCGGATTCCGCTCCGCCTGTCCTCGCTCCAGAGTTTCATTTTATCCCGAGATACCAGTCCATTGAGTTCTGACGATGTGATTGAATTATGGCAAGGAGAAACATATCTGTCTCAGGTTCCTGCAATCCAGCCCGTAAAGCCACTTCCAGGTCCAGTTCCTGAGCCTGCTGCGCTGCACGAGCACCCTCCAGAGCCTGCTGCGCTGCCAGAGCCGTTTCCAGTTCCTGCCCCTAGATTGCGGCCGGGAGAGCCGTTTCCAGTACCTGCCCCACGATTGCGGCCAGTAGTGCCAGTTTCAGTCCCTAGAGACTCCAATCCAATGCTTAACAACGTGCTGGAGATGTGGCAAGGAGAGCCCGAGTTCGCGCTGCCAGAGCCACAGCCAGAGTCTGCCACGCTGCCAGAGCCAGAGACTGCCACGTCACCAGAGTACACGTTACCAAAGCCACAGCCTAGAGATGAGGTGAGCCTCCCCAAGAAAATTTGGGGGGAGAGCTATAGTGTTCCACAGCAGCAGAAGGCTGCCCACGAGTCACCACAGCCATCGAAGGCTGCCCACGAACCACCACATCCAAAGGCAGCCCACGAGTCACCACAGCCAGAGTAGCCAAAGGCGGTCAGCGAGTCGCCAGAGGCAGTCCACGAGTCACCACAGCCAAAGGCAGTCCACGAGTCACCACAGCCAAAGGCATTCCACGAGTCACCACAGCCAAAGGCTCCTGATCCGCCACGGCCGCCCAAGGCTCCTTATCCACCACGGCCTCCCAAGGCTCCTGATTCTCCACGGCCGCCCAAGGCTCCTGATTCTCCACGGCCGCCCAAGGCTCCTGATCCACAACGGCCACCCAAGACTCCTGATCCGCCCTAAAGGCGGCCATAGACTCTGCCCTTGTGGCCTTTAGGGCGCCAACCCCCCCGGTTCTCTTTCTTTTCTTGTTCCTTACGGCACAGGATGCGCCTTCCGGGAGGGGGAGGTAATGTCACATTCTCTGTCTGTCTTAGTTCTGTTCTTAGTTTCGTTTTCATGTCTTCCTGTTTTGGTTTCAGTTCATGTCTTCCTGTTTGCCCTTATTTGGTCCTTCCTGTGTCAATGTGTGATGAGTTAATTCTTGTCCACATGTGTTTCCCCAGCTGTGTCTTGTCTAGTTCATTAGTTCCTGTATATAAATCCCCTGTCTCTTGAGTTCTAGTTTGTCGGTCAATATATGTGTTACGTTGGAGTTCTCCGTGTTTTGCTTTCATGATTATTAAAAGACTTTTAAGCCTGTTATTTCGATCAACGTCTCCTGCGATCTCTTCTCTCCACAAACACCCACCGTTACAATATCCTAACAACTAAATATGCCAGTGTATTTTTAAACATATATATATATATATATATATATATACACACACACACACACACACACACAATTAGATTGAAAATAAATAAATAAATAGCCCAACTAATCGATTATCAAAATAATCGTTAGTTGCAGCCCTAGTCTCCTAACCTTCCCCTTGCAGTTTTGGTTCGGTAACAAGTACCACTTCTCACTGGGGCTAGTGCCAATACCCAATTGGTAGTTTTTTTTTTTTTTGGGGAAAAGCCCAACTGTGCCACATGGGCCAGATACCGTAAATAACTAACCTAATGTTGTAGGATATAATATAAATTCTCTGGCTAACTCCACAGACAGCTAAACTAACAAGTTCAGAAATAAAACGGAATTACATATTAACAATATTACAATTTACATACAAATATTTGTTCTCATTACACTGATGAATACAATAAACCACTCCATTATTAATCTCAAAATTACTAAGAAAAGAACTCTGCAATTACACGTCTATAGACAAGTCTCTGCCTGTAGTGTTCACATCCCTCAGGCAGCTTCATACAGTCGGTATAAATCATTAAAGCGTGATCTCTAGACAGCCTTTCACTCCTCCTGGCTGCATTTTAAGAGGAACCTGGATCATCTTTCCTTTCCAAAATCCCAGACTAATCCTTTAGATGAAAGAACAGATGACAGGAATCACGAAAGGTGCAAAAAAATCCAATTATAGCGTCAGACTCATACTATAGAGAGTAAGAGAGAATAGTTAGTTGAATTTGGTATGGACGGACAGGCTTGCATTATGCAGGAATCAGCACCACAGCTCTCTCGGTCTCTCTCTCTCTCTCTTTGCATCTGTCGTTAGTGTGGTTTTCCTGCCCTGATAAAGAATGTAGGCCACTACTGGATCTGTTGCTGTTTAACCTCAATTCACACGCACTTATGTCTGAGTTCACAGCGATTTTTGATATTCAGCTCAAATTAATGATTATTACAGTGTCCATATTCATGTTTCTGACAGTAAACACAACACTCATCCCTGTCAGCAGTCCCTGACGGTGACAATCATTATAAGAGACGTTTGGATATTTTGGGCATTTTATAGAATTGTGCTTTCCATGTGTTAACCTGCCACACGAATCTCCAGATTGGCTGAGCTATTTCCAGCAGCATTTTATTTGGAATATGCAGCTTATTAAAAACTTATCATCAAACACACAGAAACAAGGTCATTGGTCAGTACTGCACCAAAAGAAAGCTTGACTCTGCTGCAGCTGATCACTGCATAAACAGTTTTGCTTTAAATTAACTTTCTATATTAGCATTAAATGACCTTTCTAACTGCTGGCACAATTTTAGAAAGGCTTATTACATACACCGATCGAAATTTGCTATTTGACTGTATCGGTAACATCAACCGAACAGTAAACACTGAACTACTTAATTTCATTTGGACTAATGTAAGATTTTTGTGTGTCCATAGATTGTTAGTTATGACATCTACCAAACATAAAAGTAAAGTTAACTAATTAAATGCAACGCAACAAACACGGCATAACATCTGGCAGGACAGGATAGTTTGCTTTTCTGACCAGTTACGAAAAAAATAATAGAATAATGTTAATAAACCTATCAACATCTCATCTGACCGCAGAGACCAAATCGATTCAGGATAGTTCGTTTTTTACATATTAAACTGCATTTGACAGAAGAATGGATATCATGCACGTCTTTAAAAAAATAAAATAAAATCTTGCATAAGAAAACATTTATATTTACTTGGGCTAGCAGTCTTCGACAGAACGACAGAAACTCCACATAAGGTGTCTCTAAATTAGTATGTTATAACAATGTTAATAATTTAATAAACACATTTTGGTTACATTTAAAATAGCCATATACATATTTAGAGTATTTTTTTCTGCTTTGTTTTGTTTGTGTAATATTTGCTTAGATTGGTGTTTGTTAGGCTACAGATTATTATTTTACTTAAGAATAAAAAAAAAGTTGTTAATTCTGTTCTCAATTAGTTTTTTTTTATTATTATATTTTTTTAATATATATTAATAACACAACAAAAAGTACAGATAAGAGTACAGTTAAAGTACCGGATCGATAAGTGGTTCTGATAAAAGTAGTAATACAGTTAAAATATTAACGATACACATCCCTAGTTATGGCTGATATTTGATTAATTACCATTTTAAAACTAAAGCGAAAGCAATAAAAATGTAAAATCTGATTTAAAATCAGTCATTTTTAAATGAGAAATTTCAAAATGATTAATATCCCAAAGTGTACTGAAAAAAGGAATTCATTTCACAGGGTTATTAAATAATTTTTGATTTTGTAAAGTGAATGTTGACGTGGTGTTGTGCATGATGACAAATGTATAAAAACACAGAAAATATATAATGTTCGTTCCTAAAAATGAATAGTGTTATGGAAAATATGGCTGGAGCGTGAGAATGCCTGTAGCAGTGGTTGTATCTGTGCTGACAGACAGTCTCTATGTGGCATAGCTATTGATGCGATGCAGTGAGGCGGCACAGCTTTTCACAGCGCGACTTTGTGAACGCATACACAATCACAGCATGTGTGAGAGCACCGGCTTAATTCAGTCCCACAGGACCTCCCGAGACCCACTCGAGGCTGAACCGGCCCTAAATACAGCATGAGATATAATGGGAGTAAACAGATATCAGATGGACCCAGATGCACTGTGGGATACAGTGGAACAGTCTGGCTGAAATAATCAGCCTGTTTGTTTCTGTCTTGGCAGTTTATCAAACATCCAACGAAATCAAAGTCTCAGAGACATTTGGAAGAGGCAACAGGTACAATTGGTAAAACTAATAGTGTCCTGAGAGGTTCTCAAAAGAGAGAGAATGTTCTTTGTTCTTTAACTGGAGCACGATGTCAGACTCAATCCAAATGCATTTGACTTGTTGCCATTTTATCCCACAGTACCGGAGAAATGCCTAGAGCTGTCAGACAGGTGCATTCTGGGTTTCAGAGGGCTGTAGACTGTAAAGATACCACAAACATGGGACTTTCCCCAGCAGACAATGTTATGGCAGCTCTCACCTGATGACAACAGCTATAGCAACAACATTACACACCACACATGAAAACATGTCTGTGTAATATTGCATTTTTAAATTCACATAGGAAATTGTCATTTTAATGAAATTGTAAAATAAAATTCATTCTGTTGACTATAATAAGCGTTACATATCTATGAATTCTCATTAGAGTGCTAGTAGAGTATTAGTAGACTGGTAGGTTAGGGTTAGAATAAGTTGACATGCATTTGCAAAGTTACTTATAGTCAGTAGAATATCTGTTGTGACACCATCCCAAAAGAGAGTTAGCAGATATGAAGCAGACTGTCAACAGAACGCTCAAAATGGACTACCAAAATAAAGTGTTACCTAAAGTTGTAATACGACTTCCCAATATGCATGTATTTTTGGTCAAATTAATCTGGTCATGGGGTGTAAACATTTTATTATTATTCCAAACAATTGACTTCTACGCCAAAAGGAACTTAAATAACATTGCACTCAATTACATAATACTTGCGGAGTAGGCACCTCTTGGCTATAACAGCTATAACAGCTTCCACTCTTCTAAGAAAGCTCTTGCAAGGTATTGTAGTGCTTCTGTGTGATTCTTTGCACATTTATCTAGTAGAGCATTTGTGAGGGCAGACACTGATGTTCGGATGAGAGGAACTGGCTCTCCATTCCAAATTGTTTCAATGGTGTTTCACGGGGTTAAGGTCAGGGTCGTCCAACCATGTCTTGATGGGCCTTGCTTTGTAAACTGGGTCAATCATGTTGGGATAGAAAAGGGTCTTTACTAAACTGTTCCCACAAAGTTAAAGGCATGGCATTGTCCACAATGTCTTTGTATTCTGAAGCATTAAAATCTCCCTTCATTGGAAGTAAGCGGACTAGCCCTATCACCAAAACAGTTGCAGAGTGGCAGGTGATGTTCCCCCGGCATCTGGTGCCAAACATGGTTAATAATTTGTCACTCCACAGAACAGGTTTCCACTGCTACAGAATCCAGTGATGCTTGGTATTGTACTTGGTGATGTGAGGATTGCATGTAGCTGCTTGGTCTGGGAAAGCCATTCCCTGAAGCTCCTACTGCAATGTTTTTGTGCGAATATTATTGCCAGTTTAAGTTTGGATCTTTTCAGCTGTGGTTGTACAATGGAGCATTGATGACTTTTATACACCATGTGCCTAAGCATTCGGTGACCCTACTGCTGTTCCTAACACTTCTACTGTCACAACAGACTTTGCAAAAGTGGCATCCTATCACAGTAGCATGCTTGAATTAACAGAGCTCTTTAGGCCCCGTTTACACCAAGGGAAGAGGCAGATATTTCCATGCAGTTTGGCCTCTCATTTACACGAAAACCCTGTTTTTAATCACAGAAACGATTATTTCTAAAAACTCCGGCCAAAGTGGAGATTTCTGATAACGGTGGTTATGTGTTCCCATGTCAACTGGAAACGGGGTTGTAGGTTCTCAAACGTCAAATTATGCGCGAGAAAATGCTTAACATCAATGCTTCGCGCCATGTTTGCGGTTTTGAAAGGAACAGGAAGTCGCTCATGTTATTAGTCGTGTTAATAGGTTTGGCATAGTTATTATGGCACTTGGCGGTGTATTTATGCGGGACGGGTTGATATAAAGGACACGTTTTTTTAAAACGATGTTGTGTGCACAATGAAATCGAAGGGGAGGAAATATTAGTTTCTCTAAATACCCAGCTAGGTGTAAATGTGTCATTAGAATGACCCTTTTTTCACAAATCTTTGTAAATGCAGATTGCATGGCTAGGTGCTTGATTGTATACACCTGTGGCAATGGGTCTGACTGAAATGGCAGAATTCAATAATTCCAAGAAACAAATTAAAATCTATACAGGGACACCCAAAACTGGGATGCTGGTTTGAGCTGGTCATTTGCTGGGTTTTAAGCTGGTCAAACCAGCTTAGCACCAGTGCATGACCTGCTAAGTACCAGCTTAAACCAGCTTCCCAGCTTCAAAACATACCTAAACAGCATATACCGTTTTTTTTTTAGCAGGGACACCTTGTTTTAGACAAAAATAATTTAATAGTATGGTGTAGAGCAGTGGTTTTCAAACCTGTCCTACAAGCACCACTGCCCTGCACATTTTGTATGTCTCCCTGGTCAGACACACCAAATTTATGTCTTGCAGTCTCTACTAATGAGCTGAATCAGGTTTGTCTGATAAGGGAGACATGCAAAATGTGTAGGGCAGGGGTGCTTGTAGGACAGATTTGAAAACCACTGGTGTAGAGCAGGGTTCCCTAACCCTGATCCTGGTGATCGACTGTCCTGCAAAGTTTAGCTTCAACTCTAATTAATATTCAAGCTAATTAATGTCTTCAAGACCACTAGAAAGCTATAAGCAGACGTGTTTGATTGTTGAGGTTAAACTGCCAGGAATTAAACTGCCCAGCCCTGGTGTAGGGTCTCTTTTTGCTGCCAAAAGAGCATCAATTTATCTTGGGAATGAAAGATATGAGTCCAGCACAATGGTTAGAGGGATTTTGTGCCATTCTTCATGCGGAACAAGGACCAGGTCACTACGTGATGCAAGTGGAGGAAAACATTTCCTAAATCTATCCTTCAAAGCACCCCAAAGTGGCTCAATAATATTCAGATCTGGTGACTGTGCAAGCTACACATGACAGATGTTTAACCTCACTTCCAGGTTCATCAAATCACTCAGTCATCAGTCTTGCTGTGGGCACTGGTACATTATCATCCTGACACACTACACCACTTTATGGTACAATGTTTAAACAATTGGGTGCACATGGCTCTCCAGAATTGTTTGGTAGTGCTTGGCAGGGACATGCCCATCTAGATCAGTAGAGAAAGATATTTTTCACTTTTCCACTGGGGCTGTTGCCAGAGCTGGAGCTGGTAGGCTACTTGGCCAAGAGTGCACTTGTTCAGAGCTGGCTTTCTCTTTTACTGGTAGGGAGGAACCCTCTATGTCACAAACATGTGATTGGAATCGCTGGTTATCCCTGTTATCTGCCAACATATTTAATTGTTAATTTACCTGCTCCAACATCATAGGTTCCCTTGTTTTAGACCAGCAAGTTTCCGGTGGAGCCTCGGAACCAGGATCTGGGCACTGGCCCAGGACCTTTTTGAATGAAAATTCATAACTTGCTTCCCGACTGGGCACCAGCCATTGCTGAAAAGCAGTATTTGAGAGCCGAAACCATCACGATTCACTGTGGGCATGCGACAATCTGGGTGATAAGCCTCTTTGTGGTTTCTCCACACAGTAACTCTCTCGATTATAGGAAAGTCAGTGAATGCTTGTTTCACATTGGCTATATGGGCTGCTGACACCATTAAAACCAATGTTTGCATTAGTGTTGTCAAAAGACCCGGTACTTCAGTACCAAGATGGTACTAAGAAATCTGAAATGTTACGGTACTAGGTTTTCTGAAGTACCGGTAGTACGAGCAACGGGTCAACCCAGTTCTTGCTGCGCTACCCGAAAGGTGCGCACTGCACAGTTGCGTCTTCTTCATAAAAGCACAGAGAGATAGATGGTGACCGGTGGTGCTATTGATGAGGCGGCTCTGAATCTGCTCGTTGAAAAGAAAGGAGGAAAGAGCCACAAGTATTTTGTTTTTGAGGCTGATGACAAGCGCAACATCATTGATCACCAAAAACCCATCTGCAAGCGGTGTCATCAAAGTTTTATGTCAAAAGGAGGAAATACATCAAACCTTATAAAACACCTTAAACATTGCAGGCGAGACTTAAAATTTGCCCTGGCCGCCCTGCCAATGACGCTGTACAGAGATTTTTGGACGCTCTTGACGCTATGACTTAGATTGAATGTTGTCTAGTATTTAAAGGGTGGGCAAATAAAACAAGCTTGTGCAGACTGACCAGACGGAGGGTATAAGTTAACCTCATGAAATATATTGATTATGAAAGTAAGAAATTGATCGATGGAAAAAACTTTTTTGTAGTAAATGTTTTCTTTCAATTAAAAGGCATTTGCTGCAGCTCTCTACAACACATATTTTTCGCTTAATCCAATATGATACGTCAGAATATTCTGCAGCAGTAACAGCTTTGCATGCTCTGGCGCTAAATTCAACTTGAAATTCCTGCTTATTTTTAGAAAATACACAAAGTTAATGCACATTATTTGCGCTGTTTGATTAAATAAAAGTCCTCTTATATAAAAGTGTTTGTGTTTTGCTTTGTTTTTTTCCGAAATTGGAAGCGAGAACCATGGATTTTCACTGGTATTGGTACCGAATACTGAAATTTTGGTACCGTGACAACACTAGTTTGCATTAATATGAGCAACCAAAGGTTTGGCCATAGTGGTCTGATCACGAATACTGACCCTATGAAGTTCCTAGCGAACAGTTTTGATGGAAACAGGAGTTTTCAAGATGCACATTTAATTTTGCACTGAATTAGTCAACTGTGGTTTTTTACGTTTTTTTTTTTTTTGATGCATCCATTTCCAGCAGCTTGCTGCATCAACAGAAACTCTGTTGGATGTGGTTCATACTTATGCCGAAAATACCCTGGATACACCATGAAGACAGAGAAGTACCAGTGAGACACACACCAACAATCTGTCCTCTTTTGAACTCTGATACGTCTCAATGGTGTTGAGTCCTCACAACTCACAAAGTGTATTTCCCATACACCTCAATAAACTGCTTTTCATCAAAAAAAATTAAGCAACACACAGTAATGCACTGTATATTTGAGTAAAGTCAGTAACAATAGACACTTCAAACCCGATCATCACTACATTATCAAAGTGACATGGATTCAGCAGTGATTGAACTAAACATGAGAAACATGAGGCACATTAAAACCAACACTGATCCAATACACTATACAGTCTTTCTCTAATTGTTTCTTACCTCACTGACCCATGATGAGAGGAGACTGAAACACATTTAGAAACAGTATATGATGACATCTTAGTTTAATGCGCTCTAGATATAGACACAGATTGGATTTTAAAAGCAGCACACAACCTGTCTGTGTTAGTTTATTCACAGCCGTTTGAGCTTGAGGCAATTTGATAGAATTTAGTCAAACTTATGACAAACAAACACAGATGCAAAGAAAAGAATCCAAGCACGCGGGAAGTGAAGCTCAGTTGGCTGGGTGTGGTGAATGTGGTAAAACTACCCCATGTGTGCTCTGCATAATATTGCTGCTTTCTAGACAAACTGCAATTACAGAGCAGAGATTCTGTTCCTGCCGCAGACCGAGAATATGTCCACACGCGGCTGCTGCATAGTTTCTGTGTCTGAAGGATGTGACCGTCACTGGGGTCACCTCAGACTAACTGGAGAACTCTGTGTTCTGCTGACACATCAGCTTCAGCTCAAATGCTTAACATCTAGAAAAATAAAAATGAGTACCGATGCAAAAACAAGAGATCGAGGTATGCTCAATTCATTCAAATGTTCATTTCATTTAGTTATTTTAACTAAACAGAACAATATTATAACCTATATACTGTTCAAAAGGGTTTTGGGTAACATTTTCTAATAAGCTTCCTTATTTCCTTTTTTTTTTTTTAAGAAATGCACATAAGGCTGTATTTATTTGATTTATAAAATAAATAAATACAATTCATTCCTATATGAATGATATATATGTTTTTGTAGGAAACTGTGATACTTTTAAGTTTTTTTGTAGGATGCTCTGATGATTTAGAAGTTCATATTTGTTCATATATATTTGAATAGCTATTAAATCTTTTGGAACATTATAAAATGTTTTTGTCACTTTTAATCAAATCAATCCAATTTACCAAAAAAAAGTTATTTATATTTTGTTCTATTGCCATTAATTTGCTATATTTATTTTATTAAATGTATTTTATTGACCCTTTAGCTGAATGTGGGAAATAAAAAATAAAAAACTAATCTGAAATACATGCCCTTTCCTCAATCATCAATATAAACATTCTGTCAGAATTCCATTGATTATTGCCCATATTACTGTTTATAAACTTACTGTTAAATATTACTGTTTGTTTGCTGCTCACATGACTCACAGTGAATCTTTGATGTTTAATGAAATATACATTAATACATGCGAATACCACATGACCTGCTTCAACATCTTATTATTTTTCTTAAGAGTTTCAAATGAATATATGCTACATTTAATGTTGTTATCAAGAATATTTTGGTAAACAAGCTTGGCATTTTTTTTCAAACACTGCAAACAAGGCTATAATTTATTATGAATGTGACGTCAATGGACTAACTACATTAACGAGAGGAAGCACACTTCTTCTGTATCTGTGAAGCATGAGAGCAGAGCTTTTATTTCATCGCACAATGACATTAGCTCATGTGAGAGCCGCTGACTCACTGAGGAAAACTGCACTGTCATCCACAGCTGCCTCGGAGACCCACAACAGCTAATATGACCAGTTTATTCACAATCACTGTACATCCACACCATCAGCGTTACGAAATCTGACAAGCATCTCTACGCCTGCTAAAAGATCTGTCAATGGTCTGTAAATGTAAACAGATGAGAAAAAAAAAAAAGTAAAATTTCATCTCTGCAGACACATCAACCTGCTGCTGTTTATGTCATTGATATTAAAGAGTGCTAACAAAAATAAATAATAAAACATCTACAGCTTAGGCTACTTGCATATTATTTAAGGATACTATTGCTATGTATGCATTAGCCTACACTAAATATACTTATATCTGTTCTCTGTTCAATTTCCTGTAGCAGAAAACAGTCCAGACACTGTGGTTCAAATAAAACCATTACTGTAAGCTGATTTGACTTGATTTTGTAACCCTAAACAACAAAATGCATCTCTGTTAATGTCTGGACCACAACAAATAGGTTGATCACAGACGAGCGCACAGGCTAGATCTCTTCTTTCATTGATCATCTATCAGTTAACTGTCTACTTTTAGCACAGAATGCCACTCAAACCAGTGACACACACACACACACACACAGAGATCCTAAGCACTTAAGTAGTGTTTCTGGTTGAAATGACATCATGGTTACATTGCTGTGGCTGATGATGACACAGAAGTTTAGACACACATCTACTATGTGTGCATCTTCAATACTATATGATTTTTTGGGGCCCAAGCTAAACCTTTGCTAATGTGACCACACCTTGTTAAGAAATAAAGTTATTAAAAAGTAACGTCTTAGTCCAAAACATAGGTTGCATCTGAAATCACTTACTCTGTGATATATATATGAAAAATACATGTTCTATACAGTATAACTGTGTGTATCTGTTGATTGGTTAGACACAGTGTTGAGTAATGAAGAACTAATTTAGTGAATAATATAATTTAACATATATTCCTAATGATGGTATTATATACAATGTTGGGAAGGTTACTATGGAAATTGCAATAGGTGCCCTATTGAAAACGTAAAAAAATGATTTCAATGACTTTATTAATGTAATGTAACTAATTCCATTTGATTCCATTTCTACATTTCTAATGAATCATTTTTAAACGTGTAAAGCAGCAGGGTTAACCTTAAAGTACTTAACACTGATCACAGTCAGACTCAGTCAAACGCTGGCATCTAACAATGGCTTAAAAAACCCCAACAACAATTAATCTTAAAAATTAACAAATAAAACATACACATACATGGGTAATAAAACAATTATTGAGTAAGCACGAGTCCTATTCTCTGTCCTAAGCTGAATACGGACAAAATCTGCTGAGACCTTGAATGAATGAATGAATGATGCATTTATAAAGCGCTTTATCATGCATTGCCAAAATAAAAAAAAAGTTAACAAATAGCTACCACAGTTCTTTACCATTCAGAATTCTACTTTGCTGTAGCCTCACAGTAAAGTCAAAGATTGTCTTACTATTATAGTGTCTAGTCGTAGTTTACAGAAACAACCGAGCAGTCAGAGGAATCTTTCTGCCTTTACCTAAGCTCCGCCCAAACTCCGCCCACATAAAAACATCACTATGTTTACTAACATAAAAAGTGACTGTTGGAGAAGGCATAACAATCAACTGAATAACGTATGCCGGTGTAACACTACAGCCTTGACGTCAATGAGTTGTGCGACACCAAACGTCGGAGACTTCAGCATTTATTCCACGGTGAACCCTAAAAATAGTTCATCCCGAAAGTATTATTTAGTATAAAACAGGTTAAAGACTAGCCACTTTCAAGTAGTTAGTAGGTCATCCTTTTTGCCAAATTATTTTTTTAAACTATTTATTTATTAACTTTTTTGCCATACAGATTTTCGCATACTTAATAGTACAGTATTAGATTTCGGATTGGGATAGTTTCCACCTTATTTTGCCCCATTATGCCTTTTCAAATATGATCTTTCATGCAGTGCGTCATGTAGCTGTACGTGAACATAAACTATCTGCAAAGTTGTGACGCCGTCAGTGCACAATAAAGTTATTGTCTATTTAAAAAAGAGAGAGTTGGCTCACATTCGCCTAAATGAGTCGTCAGCAATTCAAATCTTTTTCTGTTACGGCCACACGTCACTTAAGTGCCCACCCACAAACACCACAATTTCCACGTGGTTTACATCATGTCAACACGCTGTATCCTGCTGTCATTCAGTTATGGCAATGAGTGTTTCATTTTCTGTCACACAAATCATAAAGTACTTTGCCCATCTGACCAATCACAGCAGGGAGGGCTCACAGGAAGAAGGGGTTCAGACAGACTGATTCCTCAAACTGCTTCACACCAGTCGTTTACGAATCGTTTAGAAATGGTTTAAAATTAAATCTAGTTTTTGACCTTGCATACACGTAAACCTGTTTTTAAAGACTCATAAAGCAATATTAGCATAATAGGGCCACTTTAGGAGCAGGTGAGGTCATTCGTAATTTGTGTTTGCCCCGCCCACTCCGAAATCTCATTGGTCCAAAATCATGCAATAATAGAACTATGAATAAGCAGCAATAGGATAGTCTTGTAGCGCAGCATTGCCAACACAGACAAAGAAATGATTCGTTGCTGGAAACTTTCCATCGTTGCACGGTGTTCGTACACGGTGGTGCATTTTAAGAATTTACATTTTACTGATTTAGCTGAGATATATATTATATATTAATTATAATAATGAAGCAGTGGAAAGCCTTTTAATTGTTCCATGTTTCCACTGATTCGGTGGTGAATGTAAGGCGCACTTGTGCTTCGGCTGCAGCAGGTGACAGCGCATGAAAGCGCATCATCATCAGTAACGCACACTAGAGCTCGTGCCCTACCTGAGCGCCACGCGCACTGTGCTCTCGTCCTGTCCGCTTGACATGATTAGATCTTCATCGATCGAAGGCTCCTGGAAGTGCGCAGCAGTGCTCGGCTCACACACGCAGCGGCTCTGCCATATCCAGGGCTTGGGTGTGCATGCACCCGCTACGACAGCGATGCATTGCGGTCACGCGAGATCGTTCGCTCGTGCATACGATCCCGAGCGCGTCCCGATCTCATCTGATCTACATGCTCGCTTCATGAAGACCCAGCCGCAATGCGTCACCAAACCACGCCTCCTCCGAGACCCCTGGAGGGTGACGTCACCGCGCGCCTGCAAATCAGTCAACTGGGCTTGATATCGTGAGAGATAGAATAGCTGTAGAATCTAGTCATTCGAGATTATTGACTAGTCATTATTCATATGGTGGGATATAACTGCAGCATGTTGTGTGAGAGAAAAAAAAATTACATTGAAGATAAAACTCTCATGTTATTTATGATACATTTTTCTCATGTTATCTGGGCGTTAAGTTTCTTTTTTTATTATTTAATATTATTATTATTTACATTTTTGCTGTCAACCATAGGACACAGTCCAATTTTTATTTGTCAATAATATATATATATATATATATATATATATATATATATAGTAATGAATATTACTGAACAGTTGAAGTTATTGGCATGTAATTTATTTTTATTTTGATAAGTATCAGTATTATAAATAATGGTGCTGTCAAACAATAAATATTTATACATTTTAATCTAAATACACAATATATTTATAAATAAATATAAGCTTTTTGCATAAATATATTAGGTAAATAAAACATTTTATTATAGTAACATGATTAATAATTTAACAGCACTAATAAATACATATATGCAGTGCTAGTAAGTAGTAGTAGTAATAACTTAAATAATAATAATAAAAAATAATAATTTAACAATGTTTAGCGATAATTTGCAACTCGTCTATTAATAATCACATTCCTAATTATTATGAATTGTTGTGAAGTTCAAATGTAATTTCATTTTATTTGTCAGTTGCTAGACAAACAGAAATTGTTATTTTAACAAAAATAATACTGCTAATAATAATAGTATAAAAAATAAGCTTTTATATAATGCAGCATAAAGGTATTCTTAATGCATGCTGTAATGCATTTGATCTTTTCATAAACCTAAAGATAAAATGCATTGTAATATTTAAAAGGTTTGTTAGTTATGTTTTTTTTAATGCATTACACTTTCTAAAGTGTATCAGTGAACAGATAAGTATTATAATTTATCATAACTGCAATTATTCATGAAATCATGCAATGTACCATAAGGTGCATTACATAATCAATGCATTAAAAATACTTTTATAATGCATTATATGCAAAAGCATTAAGTGTTACCAAATAAAAAAAAATAATATGCAAAAACTACCATAGTCCATTATAATTCTACGTTTAGTGCGGGTGCAGTGGTGTTGTGCGCTCTCGTGAGGTAACGCTTTGATTTTCACCACATCACATCTGTTTTCTAAGCCTTCATTAAAGCATTCTAACACTACAGCAGCACTGCTTTATTTCTTCTACGTTTAAGCATTGAGTTAGGCACATTGTGAGGCGGTCTGGCCAGTTCTCGAGCTGTCACGGTTTCATTGAAAAACTCAAGCCGCTTTGAGAGCGAGGTGAAACAGTTCACGCTGGAGCTCCAGTGTCTTGACCTTCTGCCAAACTCAGTGTCCAGTTACCGGCTCTCACATTACCAGAGACACACACAGTACAGTAGACACAGTGTACTTCACTTTCCCCCTCAGTGCTTTAACCCAGTGCTGCTGAGAGAAAACCAATTCACTCATGCACACAATCTTAGTGAGGACAACTGCATAGACTTCACATCAGGTGAATGATATTTTCTATCCCACAATCCAACCCCTATCCCTAAACACACTCATCACAGAACACTAGATCTACATCAAAACATCTTTTGGCTGATTTATAAGCATTTTTAACTGAACCAGCCAAATGTCATCACTAGTGAGTTATCATGATCTTTCATTATTAGGTCAAGTATAGTTAAACCAGTACACGCATACACACACAATATTTTTCTATCATCTATAGCAATGCATATTATGAATGACTGCTAGACAAATTGTTTTTGTGAGTCACTTTGGATAAAAGTGCATGCTAAATGTATAATTTGTGCTGTTGTGTTTATTTATTTTGCGTGTGTGTGTGTTCTTGAATTTGTGGTTTACGAGGACACAAATGTGTATAATGACATAGGTACTACTACGTAAACATGGTTTATGAGGACACTTCCTGTGTCCCAGAAAACAAAATGGTTAGAAAACATACTAAACAGTGTTTGATGAACTTCAAAAAACGGTACACCATTTCCTGTAAGAGGTAGGTTTAGGTGTAGTGTCAGTGTAGGACAATACCACATACAGTCTGTACAGTATAAACACCATTACGCCTATTGAGAGTCCCCGTAAACCATAAATGCAAATATGTGTGTGTGTGTGTATATTTATTATGTATTGTATATATAAATACACACACATACAGCATGTATTTTGAAAATATTTAGATGCCTTTACATTTACTTAGATATAAATATATGAATTATTTATATTTTTTCTTAAATATATACATGCATGTGTTTATATTTATATATAAATACTATTTTTATAAATCCAAAAATGTTTGTAGTTGTTTATTTTATTTATAGTATTGTTTTAATAAATTCAAGTGATAAATAATAAATCTTCTAATGGACGTTTTCATTCAATTACATCATAAATTCATTCAAAAAAGATGAACTAAACTCTGAAAGCATGCAAGTCTCTCTTCAAGTTTAGCTTTCCACTGTTTAGTGATGTGAAAATATGAATGATTCACACAATATTTAGTATGTGCAGTTATTGAAACACAGAGGCTGGAGGTCGGTGCTAAATGAGGGGTACAGAGGTCAAAGAGGGTCAGATCAGGATAGGACTGAACAGGTTTCAGCCTGACGGAGCCGAGACCACCAAACTCTACAACAGACGGACTCGACCAGCTTAGGAATGTCTTACAAGCTTTTATTCTTCTAAACATGTACAAATAAAGCATTTATCAGCAGCAGCTTTAACTTCATGGTGTCTTTTCAGGAACAATAGTTAAATATTAAAATGTGGTCTTAATGTGGAACTGCTTGAATGATTGACTGTGAGACCTGTGTCTTTCATTTAAATATTAAGAGCACTAGAAGTGAATTTAATGTGATGCCTGTACCAAAACCTAGCTCTGAAAATAAGAATACAGGAGAAAAACAACTGCATAGAAACTTTTGATTCGGAACAATTAATTTGAAACAAATTTCAATAAATACAATAAAAACAACAAGTAACGCACTGAAAGACTGAAAGAGTATCTTTAGTAAAACAAGCTCCAATAATACAATGAAGTCCAAAAACATGTTTAGAGTGTAGTACCAGAAAAACTAAATCATAATAAGAAAAGACAGTCCTTCATAACTATCCTGCAGTTTGATTATCAAAGAATCTTCAAGTCCATATACAAGGTCCTCATTACTGCAACTGCAGCAGAGAGAGAGAATAAAAGAAATCAGTAATAAGAGTTAAGTTGACTTAACTTATTGTATGTGAGTTTTTCCACACAACATAAACCAGCTAAAACCGGAAAATAATTTTAACTTGTTCCTAGTTTTATAAACATAACACATAAATGATAAACCTGTGTTTCATCTTCTGTGCCGTGATTATCTCTGATACTCACTGATATGTAGGAAATTCTGCTCTCTGGTTCCAGAGTGGCACAATGCAAAGCTCCCAGCTCCAAACGAGGCTAAAACATCAAACACTGCCAGCTTCATTCAACAATAACAAGTCTACAGAATCATCAGACCACCACCACCGCGAGCCCACATCCATGAGAAAACACTGAAGAAACAGTTCAGCCGTTATTCTCGGCCCTTAGCGCTTATCCCTCAATGTAGTATTTCTAGTGCTGTCAGTGATTAATCACATCCAAAATAAAAGGTATATATTAATATATGTATGTGTACTGTGTAGGCTATAATTATTATGTATATATAGACACACATACAGTATATATTTAAAAAAATATTTACATGTATACATACACATCCAAATATTTATATTTATTATATATGTGTGTGTGTGTGTATATATATATATATATATATATATATATATGTGTGTGTGTGTGTGTGTGTCAGTGGTGCTTTTTTGGTTCTTTACAGCTCTTGGTTAATATTATAAACTGTCATTGCAAGGGCAAACAATCATATGGAGATCCAAAAATGAAAAATCTGTCATCATCTACTCAGTCTCATGTCAATCCATATGACTTTCTTTCTTATTTGGAACACACACGCACACAAAATTTATAAGAATGTTGGTAACCCAACAGTTTCGAGTCCCATCGACGTCCTTAGTCTTGTCAGAAGTCAGTGGGACCCAAAACTGGTTTAAAATATCTTTGCTTACTCTTTCGGAATAACAGAGGGTGAGTAAATGAAGAAGAATTTTAATTTTGAGGTAAACTGTCCCTTACACGTTTGAAAGGGAGAGAATTTGTGAGTGAAGTATTTTGGACTTTTATGAATGTGAGATTAAGGGTATTTAAGAAAAAGATTTCAAGGAGTGTGAATGATGACATGATTTTCATTCCAAGATTAGTATCAGAATTTCATTAACATTAAGTACAGCTGTGTACGCCGTCTATATGCTCAGTTTAATAAAGTATATGCACATGGGTCACACTCCAGAGTACTCATTTGGATACCAATCTCACTTCCTGTTTTCATGGATCCAGGCAGCCTTTACTTAAGAAAACTGCACCTTTGCCTAAAACAATAGATGTATAATCTGTACATGTGCAAAAACAATCAAATAATCACATGAAATATCAGATGATATATTAATGCGTATCAAGCATCAATGTAGTTAAATTTTGAGTCAACTAGAACATTGGATGTCTGGAATGGGAACCAAAGCATCCCTCACACCACCAATCATCTTCATCAGTATCTATTCATCATCAGTAACGTCTTCATCAGAGCGGTAGTTTCCTCCCTTTACCCGGATATATTGGATGCCTGTACTGCCTCCAGCTCCACAGCTGCACAGCTGTCTCCCGAACAGAAACTCGATCTCCTCCAGACGCAGACCCTTGGTCTCCGGCAGACAGCCCACCACAAACACAAAGCCCAGCAGAGCCAGGCCGGAGTACAGGAAGAACGCACCTGAACAAAGGAGATATTCACATTGAAATAAATTTAAAATCATCCCATTTTCTATAAACACATTTCAACAATAGTTCCCATACAAGCGTAGATCGCATTCTGTTTATTTATTAGCAAATTGCTGTGAAATTGTAATATTTGATAAGTCAAAATTTAAGCCAACTTAAGCTGGTGGGCTGGTCTTACATGGTTTAAGCTAGAAGTAGCTGGTTTAAGCTTGTTGGTCGGCTGGCCTCCCTCTTTTAGTTTTTTTCCTCATTAAGGAAGCATCAATACTACAATTAGTGATTTGATCAAACCCTAAACATAAGCATTAAACTTATGTGATTACAGCATTTTTTTGTGCTTTGGGTTATTAATAATCCATAAACAACAACCTAAAACACCATAGCAACCCCAAAACAACACCCTATCAACCACTCAGAACACCCATGGAACCACTCCGAATGGTTTAACTGCATAGCAGCTCACTAACAACATTTAAAACACCTTAGAAACAATTCCACTAGAAAAGCCCCGTTTCCTAGCAACACCTAGAACTAAAACTCTTAAAAACTGCATCAAGATGTACATAACGCTTTCAGAACACCTTATAAACCATACAGATACAACAAACATGCACCAACCTAGCAACTGCAAAGCACAAACAATCACCGGATCACCCTCTCAATGGTGTAGGAGCTACCAAGAACAACCTAACCTATGACAACATGTTTAAAACACATCTGGCCAAAAGCAACTCTAGCAACAACCTGAACACTGTAGCAGCCTGCTGAGTAAAGGTCTTCACGGGTCCAAAAAAATCGTACCCAAACCCGAAGAGACCCGTAAACGCACTGCACATTTTGGACTAATGTCCAAATGTAATGTAACATGACAATCATTAATTGCGTATCAACTACCCAGAACGACCTAGAAATTGCATGATAACCTAGGGACAACCCTACCCTAAAACAACCCTCCGACCACCCAAACACACTATTAACTGCACAGCTACCCACAACTGCATAGCACATGAAGTTATGGTGTTCAGAGTGGTGTGTGTGTATTGTGTTGTACCGTAGTATGTCAGGTACTGGGCCACATGGAGGAAGGTCAGAGACACAAGGACGTTGCAGATCCAGTTGACCCCGGCAGAGCAGGCGTTCCCTGTGCTTCGAGCCCACAGCGGATAGATCTCAGAGTTCACGGTCCACGGCATTGGACCCATACCTGCTCCAACACACAACCTGACATCAGGCTTTATGGTCATTAACGGGTACTTTAAACGCCAATGAACTGAAAAAACTCATACCTGGAGCAAAGAAGGCTAGATACAGAACAAGACCCAGCAGAACAATCCAGGAGTAAGATGTTGGGCAGTAGTTGTAGGCCCAGAATACACCTGCACTCTCCTGTGTGCCATTGGTACACCTTAATAAGACATGAACAAGACTTAATCAATTAATTAATTTATTAATCAAAAGAAAGATGATGATAAAAATATTGAGTCTATATGAGTATATATGAGTCTACACAGATTTTATATATATATATACACATTGGGTACGGGAAGTTTTCAGACCCCCTTAATCTTTTCACTTTTTATTATATTGCATCCATTTTTTAAATTAAATAAGTTCACTTTTTTCCTTTTTAATGAACACACAGCACCCTATATTGACAGAAAAACACAGAATTGTTGACATTTGTGCAGATTTATTAACAAACTAAATCTGAAATATCACATGGTCCTAAGTATTCAGACCCTTTGCTTTGACACTCATAAATTTAACTTGGGTGCTTTCCATTTCTTCTGATCATCCTTGAGATGGTTCTACACCTTCATTTCAGTCCAGCTGTATTTGATTATACTGATTGGACCCGATTAGGAAAGCCACACACCTGTCTATATAAGACCTTACAGCTCACAATGCATATCAGAACAAATGAGAATCATGAGGTCAAAGGAACTGTCTGAAAAGCTCAAAGACAGAATTGAGCTATCTGGCCAAACTGAGCTATCAGGGCAGAAGAGCCTTGGTGAGAGAGGTAAAGAAGAACACAAAAAAACATGAGCTCCAGAGATGCAAAGATTAAGTACGCTGTCTTTTTTAGGAGGCCTGAGACTAGCATACAGTAGAAGCATTACCTGCCCGCTGCAGCTGCTTCAGTGTTGGCCGGGTCCACAGGAATGCATGAAGACTCAACCACGACTGTGCCATTCTTACCGTAACAGAAACCACAACCTGGATTCAACATGCAGGATTCACAGAACCTTTATCATACAGACAGGAACAAGCTCCAGTCATACTAGTGCACAAGATTTATAAATGTCAAGCAGCACTTTCAAAATACAGTTTATAGAGTGAAAATCCTATTAATTTTTCCATAGAGAGATCGATTTAATAATTAATTGCATTAACTAATTATTTAGTCATTCAACAATCTGTTCAAACGACTGATTCGTTCAGTCTTCTAAAAAGCAAAACTCACCCATATGTAATGCAGGTGGAGTTGTGGAGAGAGGAGTCACTGGGGTGAAAGGTCACGGGTGGAGAGGCTTGAGCCGAGAGCAGGAAACCCATAGCGAGAATCATCAGACTTACAGCAGTACCTGAGTAATTCACAGCACACCATCTTAACAATATCACTGTACATACTTAAGTCTGTTAGTTTGGACCCATGTTTACGGCTGTGTTTGAATCTTCACCTATTATGCTGCCCAGAGTCAGCTTCCTGCGGCCCACCCTATCCACGAGCCACACGCCTACCAGAGTAAAAAGGAAGTTGGTGAAGGCAGTGGCAGCAGCCAGCCAGATGGCCATCTGATCATCTTGTACTCCAGACATCTGGAGTATGGTGGCGCTGTAGTACCTGAAGCATTCAGAGAGATCATTTCATTCCACTAAAATAGACAGTGCTGTTATATAATTAGTAATTGGAGTCCTAGGTAATGTTCAAAATGGCTACCGATGCTACCACACTACTCCTGCCCAGTATGCTTACTATTTTGAAAAGTTTACACCGCTGCATATTGTTTCACATACTATTCCGAAATGAGAATGCAGAATACTATGAAGCTTGCTATTTTTTATCTCATAATTCTGACAGAATTATGGGTTAATGTATCAATTTCTAAATTTGTAATTGCGGTCACATCTCTCAATTGTACTCTCCTCCTCTCACAATTCTGACCCAATGTAAATGTGACTTTTTTGATATGAACCTGGCTTTGTTCGTCACAATTCTGAGTATATATCTAGAAATTCGTACAATTATGACAAATGCGAAAAAAGTTTACATTTCACAATTTTGTTTTTGTTTTCACCACAGAAAAATTTGTTGGATTTTGAGTATATATATATATATATATATATATCTCACAATTCTAACTTTTTTTAAAAATTGTGCCAACAAATTCTGTTTGGTAAATTTAAAAGGTGCACTTCAATTCTGAATTATGCTGTAGCCTTAATTCAAAGCAAGGACGACGATAACATTAACAATAGCGTTAACTAGTGATGCACTGATTAGACATTTTAGGCTGATATTAAAACAGATTTTAACAAACAATTACTGTCTGATTCCGATACCGATATTTGTCACTTCCTCACTTGATCACATCTTACATGAGCAAAGTTCAAAAACAAATACAGTACATTAAGACTAGCTAGTTTTTTAGTTGATAGTATTAAACAGATTAAAAAAAAATGGCTGATAAATATTGAAAGCCAATATATCAGTGCATCGCCAATGAAAACAATTGGAAGAATCATTCTAATTCTACAAGAATAGCGTAGTCCACTTCACAGCAATAATAATAACTCCAGATATAATAATAATAATATAATAATAATAAATAAAGAGCTACAGCATTTAAAATAACAAAATGAAAGCAGTTATAATGTTATTGTGTCGTGGACGCTGATATAATTATGGTTAAAGTTATTGTTTTTTGGTGCAAACCAGTCTTAAGTCATATTAGCAGGGAGTCAAACGTGCTCTTAACCTACATGACTGTGTTGATTCCTGAGAGCTGCTGGAACATCTGTAAGCCACAACCCACGATCAATGCACGACGTGTTGGAGCAAAAGTCAGCATACGCCACAACACTGGACCTTCTAGAAGATATACATAAGATATACATAGAAATACATTTTTAGTCATTTACGGTTAGATTATTAGGCTTTATAAAAAATCATTTGGATTTATTTTGGTTCATCAATGACAAATTTCCTTGCAAAGAACAATAAGGTTTTGTTTTTGTATGGTTGAATCCCTTTATTGCATTTCTCATTTCTAAGTTGCTTGGATAACCCTATGCTAACCCTGCTTGGATAACCCTGTAAGTGTAAATGATTCACTCAAAAAAGCTATGATCTGACCTCCAGCATCAACCTTCTCCTCCTCGACGCTGCTCCGTATGCGTTCATACTCTTCATCCACATTTACACCGCCACGGATTCGACTCAGCACCAGCCGAGCATTCTGGGTATCTCCTTTCTGCAGGAGCCAGCGAGGACTCTCTGGGAGGAAGAGGAATCCCAGGAACTGCAGCGCAGCAGGAACCACAGACAAACCCAACATATACCTACACATCAACACAAAAATTATTATACACTTTATCTCACACTCATATTATGAAACACTTGAAATATCACTTTTATCTCACATTCTCTCTACTTTTCCTGCAGAATATGTGAACGCCAAACAAATCATTAGGATATTAAAGATCATGTTCCATTAAGATATTTTGTACATTTCTTTCCATAAATAAATCAAAACCTAATTTTTGATTAGTAATATGTATTGCCAAAAACTTCACTTCGGCAACTTTAAAGGCAATTTTATCAGTATTTAGATTATTTTGCACCTGCAAATTCCAATTTTTACCCTTATGACAGGTTTTGTCGTATTTTTCAATATTTTATCTATACATTTAATTGAATTTAATGTATGCTTAACTCAGAAAAGTGGGTTTTTATCGTTAACTAAAACCATTCGAATTGTATTTGTACATTGAAATAATGCTGAAATAAAGTGAAATATAAATAAATAAATTACAAATTAGATAAAATTATGTTTTGAAAAAAGTAATATATAAGTAATAGAATTACTAAATATATACAATTACAAAAGCACAAAACACAACTACTAAAATTTTTAACCTAAACTGACTATAAAAGCTAATTAAAAATATTAATACATGTGATATGTTAAAAATAACACTAACACATCTCTCCTAAGCAGCATGTGAATGTTGTATTAATACTGACTACTTATTAAATATTATTTGAATGTATTTTATTAAAACATTAATTGTTTATTAAATTAATTAAATTATTTTTATGTTTATATTTATTTATGCATTTATTTATTTAACAAATTTAGCAGTATCTTGGCTACTAAATGTAAATAATTCAGACCATATATGAGAAGCACAATAAAATTTTTTAAAAAATAAATTTTTTTTATAAAGAGAGATCTAAGAGGTAAAAATTCATTTTTTACTGACCTCCAGCCATCATGGGGCAGGTAGCTGAAGGCCCCATCCACCACACTAGCTATGAACTGCCCACCGGTGATGAACAGAGTGTTAATGGTGACCAGCTGACCTCTGAGCTGAGAAGGAGAAACCTCAGCGAGGTAGACGGGCACGGTCATAGATGCAATTCCTAAAACACACAGGACATACTGTAAAATAATGGTAAGCCACACAAACTGAATTCAAATAAATATATATATATATATAAACTAACCAATCCCAAGCCCGACCGTAAGCCTCCCACACAGAAGAACTTCTTTGTTGGGTGCGACACTCAGGATGATTCCTCCAGCCAAGAAGATGAAGCTGGCCAGCAGTATGCAGATTCTCCGGCCGAAGAGTCCGTTCAGATACCCTCCAACCAGAGAAGAAACAGCCGCAGCACCAACAGTGATGGACACCAGCAGCTCCTGCCACAGAGAACTGAGGTTCATCTCCCTCTTGAGCAGGAGCATGGCTCCAGACACCACTCCTGTATCATAGCCAAACAGGAATCCACCCAGGGCTGAGAAAAAAGCCAGGGTGTAGACGAAACGTGGAGAGCCGTGCTGGACAGCCCAGATCTGATGTGTGGACGTGGACGAGTCATGATCTTGATTGCTGGCCTGGACATCAGACGGTGTCTTTATCAAACTCCTCTCGTCCTCAACTCTCCTGTCTCCTATCAGCTCCTCCATTCTCTACAGCGTATGCACATTGTCTCCTAATTCACAAGAAAACACCTTGAGATCATCACATGATCAACATTAACAAAAGCCATAACCCAACCCAACATGACCACACACCTCAACCATTAACTCACGGAGGTTATTAATTCTTTAAATATCTAGATCCTCATGAGGGGTTGAGTTATAACACATGTAGCCTACTGTATAGCAAAATCAGGAATATATCATACAAACGCTAACTTCTTTTTTTATTAACTTTCTTTAACATACAAACACAAACTTATTATGTGATTCTCAAGCGCAGAATTGGTTCTAGGTAATGACTCGGCCTAACCGATTTGCTTGTTTGTTTGTAAATCACACGTTTTGAATCATCCGTACAGCACGTTTTAACATATCGCGGTGGAATACAGTGTATTTTAACGCACAAACACGGAATTAAATGCCTCACGGCGGACGTTTGTAAACTGAGCACAACGAATCAGTGAATCACTTTTGGATTCGGTTCGCTGTAGAGCATCGATCGAACGAACCGATTCTATTAAATGATTCAGACTTTTCGGGTCCCCGTCACAAACCCCAAATAAAACAGGCTTTACGATGCAGCTGGCGAAAACGCTTCGTTTAGCGTGTCGTACAGTGTAAAATGTTTCATCGACGTCAAACGCAGCGATATATCGGCCTTCTTTATATGCACGCATTAGCCACAACAAAATACGCTGCAATTAAAAAATTTCGCGAAATACATTTTACGTTTAGATTAATGCTTTTAAACGCTGTTTTTATTTTTATATTCATGTTTTTATAATACCGACTCATAAAACAAGAAAATGCACAACTTCCTCTAGACAGACACGTAACGTTATTGTAGCAATAGCTAAAGCGTTTTAAAACGAATACACGTGTCTCGTTACATATGCATGTGAAAAGACTAAAGTAGATATATTTGCCTTCTCCTCTTGTAACCTACCAGCTAGACGCTTTTCTCGGTGACTTTGCTGTGACAAGGCACTCAATCCTGCTTCTCTTGTTTTCACGCTGTTGCGTTGGAACAGGAAGTTTGTGAATTCTTGCAGTCATATGATTCATAACGCAGCGCCGATCCACGGCCGCGAACATGAGCGAGATTTTTTCATTTCACCGCCGAGAATGAAATCGGGAACTAAAGCCTAGTCATTTCAGCCTTTACTCTCTCATAACTCATGTTCTGCTTTGCATAAATATGGCAGAAGAGGTCGTGGGCTGTGTAACAGATGATGACATTGTAACATTGTGTCCACATGGTCAGTGAGTATCAGAAGGTGGTTTAAACTTCTGTTTGATGGCAGATAGAGAAGATCATGTCTGATAAAGAGGAGCTAGGGATCAGGCTGAAGAAGCTGCTGGTGAGGTTGAATCTTCAGGAGGGGAAGCAGTTGGGCACCATGGTCCAGATAATACAGGACCTTCTGTTCCTTTCACATACGGAGCACTGCGGTGAGTTTTGGCTACTAAAAGAGTCTAGCTTGTGCTTTCTTAACGTTTCTGATGCATGTCTTAATATATTCATAGACAGCTATGCAAACGTTCAGAATGGACCCCCCTCTGAGCGCCTTTCCCAGTGGGACATCTGCTGGGATATTTATAGCTTTGTGTTCTTCTTTTGTCCTGCAGTTGAGCTGTTTTCCGAGCAGAACGTCCACATGCCTCTGATGCTGGTGCTGTCATCACATTTCAACAACAAAGTTCAGCAGGTAGTCTGCATGTTTTGCCTGCACACATTTCCTGGCAAATGCTCAATGCTATAAGTTCATCCAGAATGAATTTTAATTAAATTATACTGTTCAGTCATCATTTAAATGCCCTTTCACGTCATTCCAAACCATAAGAACAGAAAATGAGATATTTAGAAGAATTGTAATGCTGCACTTTTCCACTCAAAGAAAATGAACAGGGAGTAAGACCGTGCTCCAAGATTTATGATACTATTTATGCTTGGATACATGCCTTAAAACAATAGTTTTCATAACAATGCCGTACATGTACTGTTTTACGTTTTTTTTTGTTTTGTTTTTTTCATCCAAAAAAAAGCTGTTTAGATTTCCTAATTAGTCGCATCCAAAGTAAAAGTTTTTGTGTATAATATGCGTGCATACTGTGTATTTGTATTATGTATATATAAAGACACACACATGCGGCATATATTTAAAAATATGTGTATTTGCATTTATAAATATTCATTTTATATATTGAAATTTTATACATGTATATATTGTTACATATAAATCTATTAATATACTAGTGCTACTAGTGCAAATGATTAATTGCAATTATTCACTTTCAAAATAAAAGTTTTTGTTAACATAATTTATGTACTATGTATATTTATTATGTGTATATAAATACACACACATACAGTATAGATTTTGATAGTATTTACACGTTTATATTTTCACATCCTTATATTTACATAAATATATTTAATATATAGACATTACATATATTTTTTTAAATGCATGTGTTTGCATGTATTTATACAAAAATATACACAGTGTATAAACATATATTATGTGCATGTTATATACACTATATATTAAATAAGAAAAGTGATTTAGGATCCAGTAGAAGGTTTTTGAGAGCGCTGTACTGTTTGAATCACAGGTAGGCTGGTCTCTGCTGTGTCGTCTGATGGAGATCTGTCCCAGCACTCTGGACAGCCTGGCCCACCCAGATGAATATGAGTTTTCTGAGGTGCACAAGTAAGTCTAAAGTCATCTATGTGCTTGTATGAGCCCCAGCTAAAAGAAATATATATACATATATACATATATATATATATATATATGTATATGTTAGTTCTGAATAAACTCTCTAGATGTTTACGTATATATGACAAAATCTTGGGTGGAACAGATACTTATTGAGGAATTCTGGGATGGCACATATTAAACAAATTAGTAAGCAAATATATGCAAAGTTTTCTTACACATGCATGGGCACATGGAATTTAGCTGCACAAAATATCTTCCATCCAAAAATGGATTTAGCTGTGTTTAGCACTGCAAAAAGTTTAAAAGAAATAATTAATATTGAGCAGTGGACCAGTATGCTATGTGGAACCGATCACTTGTTGTTGATTGTGTCAAATCGTTGTCTAGCTCAGTTTAGTATAAATAGTATCTGTGCAGTCTATTTATGAATGCATCCAGCCAAAAGTATGTCTTGAAGTTATGCATGCATAACCTAATGTTCTGCTTGACAACAATTTTATGTAACATTTCTGAGGAGGACGAATGTGCTGATTAAATCACCCAAGTGGAGCATGCAGAAGGAAACAAGGGCTCAGGACCGAACCCTGTGGCACACCATAGTATTATCTGGCAGGGGTTCAATAAAATTACCAAAATTTCTGTGTTTCCTTCTCAGCATTCAAAGTAGAGTTCAAAACAATACTTTTTCTAAATAGTTCCACATTTCCACAACAGCAGTAATTGTTTAAATAATAATGAGAAAAAAACAAACTTTGTTAACAAACAAAACTGACTGAAACTTTGTAGAATCTTTGTGAATTTGTAGAAATGTCGACCGAAAACAAGCATTCTAAATATTTTATTTTAATTATGATAATTTGTTTCAATAGCAATATTACTTTTCTTTTTATAAGTGTTTTAATAACTAGTAGATTTAGTTTCATAACCATAAGCAACTGACATTGGTTTTTGGTTGTAACATGTCATGTTGTCTGAGATACTGCAACTGATTTTTGTTGAAATTCAGTACATTCATTGCTGCTATCTATGTTCAGCAGGTTTATGCATGTGTTTGCACGTTTGTTTACAGGCAGATTCTTAAGGTGCTTTTGTTGAATCAAAATGACTGCAAGATGATGATGGTGGGCCTGAGAGCTCTGGCTCTTCTACTGAAGTCAGGTAAGACTTGCTTTTAAATAATGTTTAGTTATTTCATAACAAAAAATTTAACCAAACCAGTTTTAAAGGAAACAATAATGTGTACATAACATATTTTATGAGGCAATAAGCTACCTGTCACCATAAGTGACATAACCAATTAAGTATTAGTAAAGTATATTAGTATAGTAGTGAGAACACATCTCATACTTGCAGACCGTCTTGTTATGAATAGTCCACATTCCCCTTACACAAAGCTAATTATGATTATGATTAGATACGCATGTGTCATCTCACTTGAGGTTTTTTTTCTTGTGGGTTAGATGAGATTGTGATACAGGTTCTAGATGAGGACGAAGTGGATGTTTTTTACGTGGTCCTGCAGGCCATGCGGTCATTTAATGACAAAGAAGAGGTTCAGCTACAGGGATGTGCTGCTTTACAGTTACTTTTCCAAACAGGTAACAGTGACTTGTAACAACTTTTCTTTTGAGGATGTGCAATAGTAATATTGGGCCATAAGATTTCTGCGGTGAGGAAAACATAGCAAATTCCAGTTTTGTCTACATAGTACATACTACATACTTTCAGTGTCTTCTACTTCACTCTGTGAACACGAACCCATGAACATGAAGTGTCACTTTCTTTTACACCTTTTCGTTCCCCGAATACACACAGAAAATTATTCACAGAGAAAGTTATTACTAGTTCCACTATAGACTTGCCCAAAATTTATTTTAGATGTTTTCGAAATGTCAATTAACAACGTATTGCGAAAAGACAGTTTATATTAACCAAAGTTATGTGAAGAAAACGTAACCTTTTACCCCTTGCGGTTAAAATCATGGCAACGGATTGTGGTGAGAATGGAGAATGTTCATATGACTTTTTACATGTAAAAACCCATTTTCACTGTAGTTTTGTGAATTATTAGTTTTTCAAATTGCCTGAAAAACCAACCTCATGCGAGCATTTCCTGCAAAAATGTCCAAATATCGCAAAGACGTTTATTACTGTTTATTACTTTTTTGTGAAATTGACGCATAATAGGCGTATTTTCAATTTTCAATTTTAATTTGCTCAATTTCAAGGTTAATGGAAACATGGCTATTGTTTGACAGCAGAATTTACTTCTCAGAATCATTAACGATACCAATATTGCAGCTTATGTAATTTTTAAAGAAATATCACACAGACCGTAAAAAGCTGTAAAATATATAAAGAAACTCTTTCCCTTTTCAGTGCATTTTCAAAAAAATTTATTAATGAAAAAATGTATTGATTTTTTTTTTTTATTGGTTTATTTTGATCACCACTGTTTGGTTTGATAAATCGGTGTCAAATAAAACACAGAATTAATAAATATATACATATACACACATATAATTTCTGTCTAATTAACCTGCTTGGTTGTCAGTTTCTGATGCTCATCTGGTGGAGTTCATTGAGAACAAGGACCATGAAGTGGTTTTGGATGCACTCAGGCACTTCATGGACAGTGAGAATGTGGTATTGCAAGCTCTGAGGGTCCTCATAACACTGGCTTCTCCGGGTATAACACACCTACTACAAACTATATTCACTATTATTACACTATATTATTACAAACAGCATTGAATGAGCTTCTCTTTCTTGAGTCTAGCCAGCAATATTGAGATTCTGATGTCCAAAACCACCAAATGCTACAGTCTGCTGTGTCAGGCGATGGAAATGTGGCTTGACTCAGAGGCCATACAGGAGACTGGATGCTGTTTGTTGCGGAAATTTGCATCAGGTGAGACCAGGTCAAAGGGCGTTATGAAATTATGCTGTTCTTATAATCTTTAGAAACTGGTTTATTTTTGAGTTATGTTATGTCTGTTTGGCATTTAACAGAGAGTTACTATAACATACTGGTGCTGAACGGTGTCCATAAAGTGGCGGTGAAAGCGTGTGTGTCTTATCCTGAGAATGCCACGGTGCAGGCCGCTTCCCTCTCCTGCCTAAGTGAGCTTGGTGAGTCAGTAAGGACACAAAAATAAACAACATACAGTATAAGAAGAGAACCTGGCTCTCCACTGGCTCCCTTAGAGCCTATTTTTAAGGTGGTATTTCAACAGAATGTATGTGAAATGTAAATAAAGGATTTTTATTTATCTTATTGTCTTATTATAAATATGCAATTTCACAATTGTGATTTGTCATGTTTTAACTTTTTTGTTCTCCATACAGTACTAATGATTTTGGTGTTGTTGTTTCTCAGCTGAGTTTATTGTACAGAACGAAGGGCTGGACAAAGACTGGAATGAGGAGGACGAGGTGAAACAAAAAGTTCTGGTAAAGAAGGAAGCTACTCAAGGAGGGGAGATGCTTGTATGGAGAGAGGCCTGTTATACAGCTTTAGAGAGACATGCTGACGATGCTGCAGTGCAGGTGATGCATGTTTTAGCCTGCATTGCAAAAAAAAGATCTTATCATCTCATTCTTTGACTTTTACTATAGTGAATATGTAACTTTCTCTCCCATCATCCAATCAGGAAGCTGCATGTTGGGCTTTAAACAGCTTGCTGCTTCATTACCACTCGTTCAACCACGTGGAACTGGAAGGAAGGTTAGCATTCCTTCATATTCTTCATAATCTTATAATTAGAGATCGAGAGCAATATTATTGAAATAAATAAATGACTTCTGAAAGTTTGTAACCAGGCTGTTTTGGGTCACCGTAGTACTTTTTTTTTTTTTTTTCCTACAATGGAATTCAATATTGATCAAATCAGCCTGCTTACAAACTTTATTCAAAATATCTTCCTTTGTGTTCGGCAGAACAAAGAGATTCATACAGGTTTGGAACTACTTGAGGATGAGTAAATGATGACAGAATTTTAATTTTTGGGTGAACTGTTCCTTAAAGACTGTCATCGGCAGGCAGTTCAGCTAGCTGAGTCTGCAATGAGATTTAACTGTAGGCGGTCGTATGTAAATGAGCTCAGGTTGAGATGTTATAACTGTAGATTTGGTTTCTTTCTCTCCCACAGGCCACCTCTTCATAGTCTCATTATGACTGCCATGCTTTCGCATTCATCCAGTGTGGAGGTTTTCCAAGCTGCTTCTTGTACACTACGCACACTAATACAACATCACAGTAAGTACATTTCTTCTGCAATCATATATATATTTTATATAAAACTATATATAAACTATATATATAGTTTAAATAACTGTGTTTATATATTGTTTTGAATATTGTGTTAATCTTTGGTCAGGCATTAAAAAGGTAGCCTACACTTATTTTGATATGTGCAATTCTTGATCTTGATCATTTTGACTGTAGTGTATTATTCAGTATCAGGGCATATATTTTACATGTACACAATTGCAACTTCATCAATTCATTTAAGTATATTTTAATCTACCATTCCATTCCAGTTGAGTCGAGTTTACTTCTTTTGCATCACACTGCAAAAAAAACCCAAAAATCTGCTAATGAGAAAAGAAAAATATACTTTTATATTTTTTATGTTAATATGTTAATATTTTGCTAATCAAGGAAACGTGTCGATGTTTGTACTAGAAAACAACACACACATTTTTGGCAAAGTAGGGTTGTGTCTCAGAAAACGGTCAGTTCCTGTGTTTTTGTACTTCAGGTAGGCTGAGGGCTCTGCTGCTGTCACATGGCATTCATGTCAACATTGTGCATCTGATGCGGAAGCATAAGAGCTCCAGCGCTGTGTGTGAAAGTGCCTGCAAACTACTGCACACACTCTTCCAGAGAGCGTAAGCGTAAACCCACATCTGATCAGTTATGTGATGTGCAACAGATGAAAACTCAACTGATTTGAGTCATGATTTGATTTCGCTCCAGGCGGGCAAGTCTAGATGATGCGACCCTGATCCTGGGTCAGATCCTGACTGCTCTGAAGACACATAACTTCATCCCTAAAGTTCAGCTGGAAGGTCTCAGAACCAGTTTAGTTCTTCTGAACCCAGGTAGAATGTCTGTCTCTTGTTTGATTGGAATTAATTTGCAAGCGTTGAGTTTTTAATGAATATATCGTTTTTTAAGAATTGTTAATTTAATTAATTAACTACAATGCCTATGCATGACGTATGACTCTTTGTGGTCTTGTGTGCGCAGATAGGAGATTAACAGAGCATGGCACGTCAGTGGCGGACCCTGACACAGTGGACGTGTCCCTGCGGGTGCTGAAGAACCAGTGTGTACTTGAGGGAGCTCACGCTGTATATCTAGAGGCACTTAACAGGGTAAATGCTTTGTTTCAAATAAGCTAAAATAGTTCTGGAGCCTATATGATAATGCTAAGTCTTGTCTCCAATGAACACCTATTATGCCCCTATTATATTGCATTTTTAACTATTTGCAAAAATCTTGTTTTTTCGTTGTGCATTCCAATTAATCTCAATCAAATAACTAAAAACACAGCTAACTTGATAAACAATAAAGATAGCTAACAGTAACACAATAAGATGCAATAAAAACATGACAACAAAATGTAAAAAAAAATTCAAAAAACAATCAGAGTGATCCGTTTATGCAAATAAACTCTTTATTTGTGGTTTTGAAACAACATAAGGATGATTATAACTGATGACAATTTTTATTGCTTAGAGGTGAGCTACTCCTAAAATATAAGAATACACATTACTGTAAACAGTAATTTGTCATAAATAAATAAAGGATGAGTCAAAATAATTTTCAGGGGTAGACAACATTTTGCCTGAAATGCTGTCTATACCTTGCACCTGTAATATTTCTTGTAGGAAAGAAGTTGACATAGATCTGGTGGTTTTAATTGAAAATGTACTGTAAGTTCTGTAATATGGTGGGTGTTTGATTTGATATACGTGTATAGTTTATCAGTAGTGTGGAGATTCAAGAGTATGGACTTGGCGTACTCTCGGCGCTAGCTGACTGTTCTGGAGCGGTTGACCTCATGTGCCAGCAGGGGGCGATAGATACGGTTCTTCATACTCTGCAGATGTTTCCACAGGAGCGTGGTGAGTCCATTTACCTCACCATGACTGAAGATCTCCAGCCTCTGCTTCTAATACTAGATAGACCTTTGAATGTCAGCATAAGGTCTGGTCAACTGTTCAACACATTTTTACATTCCACTACGCTGCTTTTTCATTGTTATCTATGTTGGTAAACAGATATGTTTGACCATTGTACCCTTGTCTCACATATTGTGTGATGATGTTTAAAGGGTTTCTCCACCCCAAAATGAAATATTTGGCATTAATCACTTCCTCCCATGTCATACTTTTCTGGACCTTGACAGTGTTCGCTGTTTGGCAGTCAGAAATATGTTGCGTTTCGAAAGCCGAACTAAGCTTTTACAGATTTGGAATAGCATAGGGGTAAGTGATTAATGACATAATTTTGGGGTCTAGTGCATGGCATGCATTGCACACTACTGGGTATATTATAACTGTATATTAACTTCAAGGTAACTTCACCCTTTGTAGATGTTCACTACTGGGGTCTTAGTCTTCTGTTTTACCTCATCTCTAAGAAGAAGCTCTCTCGTATGATGGTGCCTGTTCTGGCATCAGTTTTGGTCAGCTCAGTACAGCAACACAAAGAGGACACAGACATGCTCCTAAAGGTAGCTCACTACAGTTATAACCAGTTCAAAACCAGACAGGTTTTGTTTTGTTTCTAACAGTGTGTGTCTGGGTCATTAGGGTTTCCAGGTTGTGTGGAAGTTGTTAGACACCTGCTCAAGTGCTGCAGCATGGCTGCAGAAAGAAGCCTTTGAGAAAGACATCTTCCAGATCCTGCGGGAAATGATGGCAGACCAGCGCAGAGATCCAGTAAGAAAATGAATCCAAAAGTTCTCTCTGAAATGCAAGATCTCCTGATAAATACCACATGTTCTGCTTCAGTTGCAGGCGGTGAGTTGCCTGTGCCTGTCTAAGATGGTGGCAGACGGTGACATCATGTATGCGCTGCTGGAGAGAGCATGTGAGGATGGTGACGTGGACATGGCGGAATGTCTCATCCAGCTTGGCGCTGACATCAACAAGAAAACAAAGAGCGATTCACTTATATATCAGGTGTGATTTATGACATTTTGGCCCAGTTTGACAAACGGGGCTTAGCTTAGGCCAGAACTAAGCATTAGTTAAATTAAGATATTTAAGCAACTTTTACAAAAATGCCTTATAAGAAAATATAACAGGTGTGCATCTTAAC
>JAUMHI010000074.1:13812107-13838203 GCA_032359435.1 Enteromius unitaeniatus | reverse complement strand
GTACAAGTACAAAGTAGCCAAAAAAATACTTAAGTACTGTAACGAAGTCCATTTACTCAAGTACTTTACACCACTGACTGTATGAGGGTCTGCTATACTGGGTATGTTACACTGTAATGTAATTACACATTTTAAGTTGCAGTCTAATATATAAAATATATTTAAAGCATATTAACTTCAAATATAATGAAATAACACTATTATTTAAGTATGCAATTAAAAAATGACTCGTTGATGCTTCGCATTTTATGCTTCAGTGCACACACTCACATTGGCGCCCTTTGTTTAGTCACGAGCCGTTTAATGTTGGTGATATTCGCGCGCGATATCCTTTAAAGTGTCCTTGTTACTCATAATTGTTATTCCAAATTTACATGCAAGTAACCCTAAACCAAACCCTAATCCTAACCTCAACTATATAATAAATGCATGTAGTTAATAAATATTAATCAGTACTTACATGTATAATTACATTGTAACAAGCACACATATAAATAAAGTGTAACCGTATTATTTGTTGATTGCATTAATTAAGTTTTTGGATATAGTTTTGCCTCTTTATATCATTAACATTGTCTAGTATTGAGATTTGAAGTTTAGCACACATTCACATTTAATTCAAAAAATTTAGCAACGCAATAACTTGCATTGATTTATAAGGTCATGGTGTTTTTGTGCCAAATAAATACTGCTCTAATTAACAGTATAATCTGATTATATAGTATTTAGTAAATGTGTAATTAAAGTAAATCTTTAATGTGTTTTGATTGTTGTTTTGTGTTAATATTGATCATAATTTAATTTGAGTACTGTTTCCTAAACATACTCAATATGTCACGGATCGCGCCTCTGTGGCCCTCTCCAGGAGTCAGCAGCGGGAACCTTCACCGGAGTATTAGTTTCCACCCGGACCCGTTTTATGCACGTACCTCGGAACTTTCGCGCCGTTACACCCACTCCCTGGGCCTATTTAAGGACTGGCTTTTGCCCTATACAAACGCGAAGTCTCGATTTGCCTAGCAGTCGTTTCCGAGCGTTATTTCCTGGTTTTGTTTACCCCGTGTTTGATTTTCTGCATTGTTCTCTGATTTCCGATTGTTATCTGCCTGCCCTGACCACTGCCTGGATTACTACTACGAACTTTGTCTTGCCCCTTGCTGTTTCTGGTTGCCTGTCTACTGAACCTCCGCCTGTACGACTACTCTTTAATAAAACACAGCTGCAAATGGATCCTAACGACTCACGTGATCTGTCACACAATACATGTTTCCCAACAAGAATTTTATTCAATTGTGTATTTATTTATTTTTTTATTTTTTCCTTAGAATTTAAGAAGTCTTACCCGTCTAGATCTTCAAGGTAACCAACTGCAGTCACTTCCCGTGGAACTCCTGGGTTTGCCTTCATTAAAAACACTCAATGTTTCTCGCAACTGTATTGGTCCTCTTTTGCTGCTGGACCCAAATCTACACAGTCCAGCCTTACGCCAGCTCAACCTGTCCTTCAACCAGATCACCGTCTTCCCCTTCCAGCTGGGACAGGCCATGGACAGACTGGAGGAGCTCTTGTTGGAGGGGTAGGTTCTGGGATAATAGTTTCTCTAGATAAACTATATATATATAATATAATAATATATATATATATTATTTGGATGTACACAAGTTTGAAAAAGTGGACTGTATTTTGTTTTGCTCTTCAGCAATCAGATATCAGAACTGTCTCTCCCACTCTGCCTGGCTGAATTGAAAATTTTAGACATCAGTAAAAATCAAGTTGAAATCATTTCAGATAATTTCCTCACTGAATGTCTCAAGCTGGAAACTTTAATTGCTTCAGTTAACAAAATCAGTAAGTTTTTCCATCTTTACTGTCTTAAAAACATTCCTTTTTATATATAATATGTCTTTTTGGATATTAAGGTTTAATTGACCATGTCACATAACAGAGATGAAATATTTTTTTAAACAGTGTTTCATTTAAAATTAAGCTGGATAATTCTGTAAAATAGTTTTATGTTTATCCCTACTGTTGTTCTTGACACTCATGTTTTCATACAGGTTCATTGTCACACCTTCCTTCAAAAATATCCACTGTTAAATTATCACAGAACAATTTCACAACTGTTCCTGAAATAATCATCAACTTGCCGAAGTAAGTGTACTAACTTGTAAGTGTTATCGACAATTTGTTAAATGCTACAAAAAAATCTGATCCTTAAGTTTGTAAAAACATTGTAACTGCAGTAATGCACATGCTGAGCATGCTAACATAAGACATTAAAAGTCTTCTGTCACGAGAAGGAGGTGCGAAGACTTGCGGGTTCATGTGCAGGCCGTTTATTAACAGACACAGAGCAAAACAGACAGGTCTAGAGTCGTTACCGGCAGACAGGAATGGAGGAGGCAAAGCAAGAGAGTGGTCAGAGTCCATGCAAGAGTGGATAACAATAAATACAGTCAGTGGGGCGAGATAAATCGTAAATCCAGAGAAAGCAGGAGTCGGCAGCGATGAATCCAAACAGACAAAGAAACACGGGAACACGGGTGGAAAAACTCACAGGTTGACAGTGCAAATGGACCGTGGAGACAAACACTTACTTACAGACAAGAACATACTCTAAACTGTATGTTTCAACCTTATGTTGAAATCATTGCCACAGCTCAGTTCACTTCCACCCGGATATCCCCCGGCATAAAAGGACGCTCAGTGTTAGATGTTGTCACGGTTCATTGTTTGTGTTGCATTCATTCATGTTCCAAGTATTTCGCTGTTCTCCCCGTTGGATTATCTTTTAACGTCTTCTGCCTGGATCTGGACCTTCCTTCTGTCGCTCCCCAAGGCCTCTTTATCGGTATTGTGACCCTTTGCTTTATTTTTTGACCCGCCTCTGTCTGTGTCTCCCATAACATTGTCTGCCGGCGATCTATTTCCTGACTTTTATCCTTTATTAAACACTGTTTGTACTTGAGCTCGCACACCTCGCATACTCTCTTTGTAACACACTCACAGTTCATGGAGGGCTGGAGTGCCATCCAAAGTCTTGCTGGCACATCCAGCTGATCGTTACATCTTCATAATTATATAATTAGTTAAAGTGCCCCTATTATGCCATTTTAAAGGTGGCTAATATTGTTTTATGAGTCTCTTAGAACAGGTTTACATGTATGCAAGGTTAAAAAATTTTTTTGTTTTCTCCAAAAATAGATTTAATTTTTACTCTATTTCTAAATGATTCGCAAAGGATTCATATGAAGCAGTTTGAAGAATCATTCTGTCTAAACCCAGCCTTTCCGTCAGCCCTCACAGCTGTGATTGGTCAGATTGGTTTACTGCTACAGCGGTCCACAGAGCTTGTACCAAAACTATAATTTCTGACATTACTAGAGGTGCTACTGGGGACAGTGTTGTACTCCAAGATTGGAAAAGCAGTCATCAGTAAAATGACGCAAACACAAGAAGAGATTGTACTGCTGAGGTGTTGTTGAAAAAATAAATGTTAACCACTCATTATTTGTAGATTCATCTTTCAGAAGGGCATATAAAACAAATTAACTCTCTTAGGATACAGCGTCTTCTTGACTTGATGTAATCAAGGGGGCGGGGCAAGTTGTTCGCGACGTAGAACGTGGGCAAACATTATGCAAATATGTTACTTAGTGACATGGATCTGTAACAGAGTAATATTCTAATTGCTGAGGACTCGTTTAGGCGAATGTGAGCCGACTCTTTTTGATAGACAATAACTTTATATATCGTGCACTGTTGGCGGCACAACTTTGATACATGACACACTGCATGAACGATCATATTTGAAAAGGCATAATAGGGGCACTTTAAATTGTGTTCTAAAGACGACCAAAGCTTTTACGGGTTTGGAACGACATGGGAGTTAGTGATTAATGAGAAAATTTCCATTTTGGGGTGGAGTAACCCTTTAATTACGCCTAGCTTGTTTTGAACCCGGAATGTTCCTTTGAAGACACAAACCATTTTTAACCTCTGTTTTTCTGGATAGTTTACGTTCGGTGGACTTGAGAAATAACAGCATTAGTGATCTGCCGGGTCCGTCTTTCTGGGTCAGTGTAAACCTGAGAGAGCTGTTGTTCAGTCATAATCACATATCTGCGCTCGACCTGAGTGGCCCGGTGCACAAGTGGGCCAGACTGGAGAAACTTCATTTAAGCTCCAACAAACTGACTGAGGTACACTTCATATCGCACTCAGATTCAATCGAACACTGCAGGTTTGGTCTGTCAATACGGCAGTTAAAATTTTTGTTTTGACACTTTTGTGCTTTAGATCCCTCCTCGGATCGGTATGTTGGAGGACCTGACGTCTCTAGATGTTAGTCAGAATGAAGGTTTGCGCTCTTTCCCTGATGAGATGGGAAAGCTCATTCATTTATGGGACCTACCTCTAGATGGCCTGCAGCTCCAGATGGATCTCAAACACATTGGGAACAAAACCAAAGACATCATCAGGTTGAAATTGGTTTCATTTAGATATTATTTCTTGCTTGCATTTTAGCTTGTACAGTACATGCAGATTTTCAAGAAACTTAGGTTTTAAGAAAAGTTACTGAATATTTCATTTTAATATGGCCACCTATACATGCCTTGCTATTTCAAGACTTTATATTGGTTCAGAATGTGAGCACGCTGGTTCTTACAGGTTCTTGCAGCAGCGTCTGAAGAAAGCTGTCCCGTATTACCGCATGAAACTCATTGTGGTCGGCAGCCCACGTAGCGGGAAAAGCTCTTTGATTCATCAGCTGATGAAACTCAAACGCTCTCAGCGATCTGACCAAAGCACCGTGGGCATCAGCGTCAGAGACTGGGTCATCAAAAACAAAGACAAGAGGATGCTGCTGAATGTTTGGGAGTTTTCAGGTAAGCATCTGCACAATGCTAGCAACATATTAAATATGTCAATAGGAAATAGCAGGTTTTTCTCTGTTGTTGTGCAGGTGGCGAAGAGTGCAGTGGATTTCACTTTCACTTTATGAGCTCCAGGGCTCTCTATCTAGTCCTGTATAACCCGAGTAAAGGACCCAGTGAAATAGACACTATCAAACCCTGGCTCTTTAACATTAAAGTAAGTTTAACATTTAGCTCATTCTAGCAAGTAGTATCAAAATATTTGTAGTACAAGTACAAAACCAAACCAAACTGTTATTGTGGAACAATTGCTTTAGATTATAAAAGAACATGATTTATGTACATAAATAATATATTTTAAAACTCTTTTTTTCTCAGGCCGTAGCTGGACAGTCTCCTGTGATTGTGGTCGGAACTCATGCAGATGTGTGTGAAGAGCACCACCTACAGGAATGTGTTCAGAAGCTGCGAGAGGAGCTGCTGTCTCAGCCAGGCTTTCCAGTGATCAAAGAGAACCACATACTGTGTGCCTGTGAGGAGTCTGAGTCTATCAGCAGGTTGCGCAAAGCCATCTTTAAAGAGCTTGTTGGGTTCAAGGTGATTTACAAAGTAGTTTTTCCTGGCACTTATTAGCAAATGTTTTCTTGGATTTTAACCATTGAATTGGATTAGCTTGAAAAAGCCCTATTAAAGTAGTCAATATGAAAGTGAAATAACTTTTGAGGAAAAACATTTGTTTGTTTGTTTTTTTTTTTGTGGGTGTCAGCTGATGTCTATGGAGGCCAGTTTCCGCCACTCAATCAAAAAGGTTATTGCAACTTTTTATCTCACAATTCTGACCTTTTTTCTTAGAATTGTGTGATACAAACTCGCAGTTGCAGGTTATAAAGTCAGAATGTGAGATGAAGTCAAAATTCGTGAGTTATATATTTATGTCACCCAATTCTGACTTTATAACTTGCAAATGCGATTTTGTATCAGGCAATTCTGAGAAAGTGACTGAAACGGGCTTTCATAGATGTCAGATCTGACATGATGAAATTAAAGATTTGAAATTAAAATTCAATTACTCACCTTAATTACTCAAACCCACAAGAACTTTGTTCATCTGCGGAACCCAAATTAAGTTATTTTTTATGGAATCTGAAAGCTCTCCAATCCTCCAGACAGAAATATATTACCATGATCAACACACAGAAACATAGCAAGGACGTCTGTAAATAATCCATCTGACTTCAACTGTAATATGTTGAAATCTTGGTAATATCCTTGCTGTCTATGGAGGGTCAGAGAACTCTCAGAATTCATAAAAAAATATCTTAATTTGTGTTCCAAAGATGAATGTTCTTACGAGTTTGGAACAAAATTAGGTGCATAATTAATTAAATAATTGTCATTTTTGGTGAACTAACCCTTTAATTTGAGATTTGATTGAAAAACTAAACTGAGGGGAAATTCGCAAACCAAAACAAAACAACAACAAAAATTTAAAACATGTAGTAAAGTATGTTGTTTTCATAATAAAGTATACTAAAGTGTACTTATTTGTCACAAGGGTGTTCACATGGAACAGGTTTTAATTTTGTTTGTGTAATGCATTGTATCGATGACACTGGCAGATCCAGGGGCAGCCGGTAATGGGGCAGCTGATTCCAGACTGTTATGTGGAGCTGGAGAGGAGAGTTTTACAGGAGAGGACCCCTGATTTCCCCGTGCTCAGACACAGCAGATTGCTGGAGATCATACAGGACACACAGCTGCAGCTAGAGGAGGGAGAGTTACCACATGCCATCCACTTTCTCAGCGAGGCTGGTGAGAGTTCCTTCACTCCCGAATCCCTTTCTTCTTACTGTTTATATCCAATTTGTGGTTGTTTTTTTCTGTTTTGGGTGCATGCATGTTCCTAGGGAATGTTCTTAATCACTTGTTAGGTATTTTAGTTGCCTTATATATTGGATTTATTGTTTTAACCTAGTAAACTGTCCATGTTTGTCTCCAGGTGTCCTGCTTCACTTTGATGATCCAGTGCTACAGCTAAAGGATTTGTACTTCATTGACCCACAATGGCTTTGTAACCTCATCTCACAGGTTAAACATACACACACACACACCTTGCTTCACCCTGAAATCTGTCCATAGCAGTAACGTCTCATCTGTTGTGTTGAATGACAGGCGTTGACTTTGAGGAACACTGGTCAGTGGGACAGCACTAGAGAAGTGGTGCAGAGAACAACTGTAGAAGGGTTCCTGAACAAAAGTCGCTCTTTCCCCAAAGATCATGTCACTCAGTACTTCAAACTACTGGAAAAGTTTCAAATAGCCCTGCCCTTCGGAGATGACCAGTTACTTATACCTAGCAGGTACTGATAGAACCTTGGTAAAATAAAATGATACATAGTGGTGCATGGTGGTTGTTTTCATGTTTGCTATGTCCCCAGCCTATCAGATCAAAGGCCAGTGATTGAGCTCCCCCACTGTGAGAATTCAGAGGTGATTGTTCGGCTTTATGAGATGCCGTATTTCCCCATGGGCTACTGGTCCAGACAGATCAGCCGTTTTTTGGAAGTGTCTGCTTTCCTGCTCTACGGCAAAGGTAGCACAATACTAAAACTAGAAGCCAGTATAAATGATGCCTAGTTCTAGTTGAATCTTACACTTGTCATGGGCTTGATTCCCAAGGTACAAACATACTAATCTAATGTATTAGAAACGTATTACTGAATGCGCTGTGGGTTGCATAGGACTGCTGAGTGAATATCACGTAAGATGTTTTGTAAAGGTTTGTGTACTCTACAGAGAAAGCATTGAGGCCTAACCGGATCTACTGGAGGAAGGGCATTTATCTGAGCTGGTCTGCTGAAGCTTACTGTCTGGTGGAGGCCTTGTCTCTTAAAGAGAACCCTGCTAGCTTCATCAAGATCACCGTCCCCTGCTCTCGCAAAGGTAAGAGAGAGGCGTTTTGTTCAGGCCATCCATAATACTACAGTAATATAGATGACAATTGTGATTTCATAATTCTCATGTGATATTGATGACAGTGGTCACTATGATGTGGTGATGATTTAATTATATTGTGGGATTGTAGATGGTGTGATGTTGATGATTGGTCATAATGATGATGGAGGCGATGTGATGAAATATTTGTGGTTATGATAGTTTTGGACATGTGACGACGATAGTTAATTAGTTATGCATTTGATTCAGTGATAGTAATGATGATTGTGATCATGATGTTGTGGTGTGATGGTGGTAGTAATGACAGTAGCGATTCATTTGATTCAGTGATATTAATGGTGATTGTGGTGGGATTGATGATGTTGTGATGTGATGGTGATGAGTGATGCATTTAATTCAATGAAACATTATTATGATGGTGGTGATTATGATAGTGTTGGTAATTGTGATGTTGATGCATTTGTGTTGATGGTGATGCATTTGATTCAGTTATAGTATTATAGGTTGTGGTAGTGATGATGTGATGTAATGGTGGTAGTGATGGCAATACTAATTCAAGAGTTCACGCTTTCCTTGTTAACAGGGAAGCAAATTTTAGATAATGAATTTGATAGCGAATTTGGTGTGCTGTCCAGGGAGCGAGCCGGGAGAACGGCGGACTCTGAACCCTAAAGGTTTGAACCCTGGCGCGGGCGGGAGTTCGCTGTTCAGCTCCATCTTTTTAGGTTTTAGTGGTTTTAGTGACCTCTGTGGTGGTTGGGTTGGGGAACGAAAGGGTTAGGCTGGGAAGATCTTAGGAGGTTTGGAGATCTTAGCAGGGGTGGAAAGGGTTTGGACCTCTGCGAAGGAGGGATAGCAAACTAAAAGACCTCTGCAGAGGTAAGGTTGATAAGTGGGAATGAAACCTTTGTGAAGGTTTGGGCCTCTGCGAAGGTGGGTAGAAGGCAAAGACCTCTGTGTAGGAAAGGGCTGGAAGGTGAAACCTTTGCAAAGGTTTAGACCTTTGCAAACGAGGGATAGTGAAACAAAAGACCTCTGCGTAGGTAAGGCTGATAGTAGAGAATAAAAACTTTGCGTAGGTTTAAGTCTCTGCGAAGGTGGGACAGAAGTCTGCGGAGGTAGGGGAAAAGAACCTTAGCGGAGAGGGGTGAGAAAGACTTCTGGGAGAGACTCTGCGGAGGCGGGAAGGTCTTTGAAGGTTTGGAGATTTGCGGAGTGGGGTGGAGGGAGGAAGGGAGGGAGGAAAACCTCTGCGAAGGTTAGTAGGCTACTTTTAGTGAGAAGTATAGGGCGTGTCTGATTCATGGGTGGGGTCTGAGAGGATTAGCATGGCTTGGAGGATGCCTGCTGGGTCTAAGTGGATGTAATTCCTAAAGGCTTCAGAGGACCAGCGGCCGAGAGTTTGGATTTGGTTGAGGGCTAGGCCTCGTTCGGCTGCAAAATCGGTCTGGATTGATACCGGACCTTGATAGAATGGATTTAAGGTGTTTTTGGAACCAAAACCTGGTGGCGGTTGGTTTGATTCATCTAGGAATAGGGGTTCTAGAGGGGAGGAGACGAACAAGCTTCTGAAAGTTAAGAAGGCTTGTAAGGTTTGGTAGGGTTGGGTGGGTGATTGTAATTTGAAAATGTAGATGTAGTGACCTCTTTTAAGTTGGTCCGTCTTGCTATGTTTAATGAAGAAGGTCATGGTTTTATTGTCGAGTATGGATAGGTCGGAGATGGTGGTGGATTGAATGGAGAATTCACAGTGAATTCGGAACATCTTAGAAAACCGCAGAACGCTAGAGTGATCATAGCGTCTAGGGTGTGGTTGACTACTGGGGAGCTGTAACCTTGGCGAAGAGTGGAGATATAGAGTTTTAAGATCTCCAGGGTTATGGGTAGCCTTTGGTTCGGGGCGGGAAGGGTTTTCTCTCTGTAGGCCTTTGATGATAAGATGGGTTTGGGCATGGAACTGTGGATTAGTTTGTGGAAAAATTGGAATCCGCATAGATAGACTTTAATGGAATTGGCTTGGAGGAATCTAAGTGAATAATGTAATGGTTATAAGGGAGAAATCTGGGAAGGGAAGATTGCAACTGATGTGGAAGGGTTTTGAAGGCTCTCCAAGCTGTGAGGTACGATTGGAGAGTTCTAGGGGCTACGGCTAGGAGCATGGAGTTGATGGATTTTTCATAGAGGGGTCTCAACGGGTGGTTCAGAGGAATATGAGCTGCGAATAGGGAGGTACTGGGGTCGGCAGGGGGTTGGCATCTGGCGCCAGCATCCTGAATTTCTGAAACAGAAAACGAGCTATGGTATTTTCCTTCCCTGGGATATGTTTAGCTGTTAGGGTAAATTGGTTGAGGACAGAGATCCAGACGAGGTGTCTGAGAAGGGGCATAATAGTGGGGGAGTGGGAGCTGTGTTTATTTATGCATTGAACGGTGGCTTTGTTGTCGCAGTGTACAACAATGCATGAGGATGACCACTCTTTGCCCCAGAGAGTGGAGGCTACTACGATGGGGTAGAGTTCAAAGAGGGCTGTGGAAGCAAAGTGGGGCGGGGCTTCAGCTAGTTCGGGGGGCCAGGTGGAGGCGAACCATCGTTTACGATAGAAGCCTCCGATTGAGGGTGCTGCTTCTGTGAATAACTGGATGTCTATTGGGTTGGCTAGGCAATCTTTGTAAAAGAAAGAGTGGCCGTTCCACTGGGAAAGGAAAGAGACCCAGAGCTGGAGTTTGTGTAGACAAGGGTTTGTTAAGGTGATGGGGTATTCTAGGGAGGGCACTGAGGAGGCTAGATTTAGCAGGTGGGAGATGAATGGTCTGCCTTGTAGGATGATTCGTATCGCGAAGTTAAGGTGCCCGAGAACTGAGAGTAGTTCTCGTTTGAAGCAATGGGGGTTGGAAATAAGGTTGGAAGTGATTAGAGTGATCCTGTCTAGCTTTTCTTTGGGGAGTGATGCTTCAAAATTGCAGGGTTCAAAAGTCAGGGTTGATGGGCATTACTTTGAAGGCAGAGGTGATGTCTACTTTGGCCATCCATGCACCTCTGCCGACTTGTTTAATTAATTTAGTGGCTTGGTCTACGTTATGGTAAAGGAGGGAGAATTCTTCTAGAGGTATTAAACTATTGATGTTGGGAATGGGAGAGCTATGGGGTGATGAGAGGTCAATAATTAATCTCTTTTTCCCTGAATATTTTTGATTATTTTGCAATGCAGGTTGGGCTGACTCGATAAGTACTGAAAGGTGGGGCGGTGAAAGGGCCAATCATGAAGTTGGCGTCCAGTTCTTTCTTAATTAGAGAGTCTACTGATTCAGGGTCAGTGATGGTGGATTGGAGGTTAGGGCAGATTAAAGACTGGGTGGGCATGCTGATGACACCAGGGTGGAATCCGTTTACTAGACCTGATAACAGAAAATTGGAGAAGTTAGGATCAGGATGGCAAGACATTTCAGAAGACAAATGGAAAACATTGACAGGAGTCGATAAATACTTTTTGTTGAATTTATTGAAGGCTGAACAGATTGATTTAGAATGGGCACCCCGCAGAAAGAACAGATGTGAAGGTACCTGCATGATGAGCGGAAACATTTATTGGTATTGAAATTTTGGCAGATGTTGGCAAGGGGGGACGAATGGGTTGTTGGAAAAGGGAAGGGATTTTTGGGACAGAGCTAGAGGATTTTGGTTTGTCGGTGGGGTTTGGAACAGGAGGGGAAGATGAGGAAGTGAAGGGGCAGGAAGAAGAGGAGTGGGTGACTGACCTGCAGATCACGCAGAAAAAAATACGACAGCCGGTGATTATGGAGATCTAAGTCAAGGGCGCCCCAATAGATGTTTTGGTTCCATTGGGACACCCTGACAGTGCCTTTGGCGGCGAACATACGGTGATAAGTGTAAGGGAAGAGTGAAAGGAGTGCAGGGCTTAAAGTATTCCGGCACCGTGCCGGATCTCCGGCGTGCGGCAGTGAGGGGAAAAAAAATTATAATATTTTAGAGCCTGCACATGCGGTTTAATATTTTCAAGCCAATTTATTTCAACCACCAATCATATGAGAGGAACGCAGCTTTAACTAACGTTAAAAGCCTATCAGAAGCAGAGAAGTGCGGGTCCTTGCAACACGATATGATTGACAACCATACGTCAATGTCACGTTAGCGTTGTCGGAGAAACAAAAGGAGCGCAAGTGTATGAAGCCTGTGGATGATGTCCTAGCAATAGATAAAGGACTCAATAATTAATGGCGCTGGGCATTTGAAGAAAGTAGAAATGGCGAGCCTTTTGGCAGTTGGTGCAAGAAACTGAGAGAGCCCGGAGCTTGTTTCTGCACGATTTGCTCGAGGAAGCTACTGTATGCCAGCAGCGGTAGGAAAGTGCTTGCTCGTCCTGAATTAGGCTCCGGTGATAGAGCCGCTGCCCGTGCACTCAAATTTACCACAACGTTGCCGGGAGCAACTAAGCTGAGACACCGTTGTTTATGAATGACCGTGTCTGCGATTTAAAAATACGTTGATTGGTTTTTGGTTTATTGGTTTTTTTAAGCACTTTGAGCTCTTGATACTTTATTTTTAAGCACTTTAAGCTCTTTACTTTAACCCCTGGGAGTGCTAGAAGAGGGGGGAAAGGGGGGGGTTAGAAAAAAGAGAGGAAGAGGGTTGGGAAGAAGAATGGAGAGGATTGTCCATGCGGGAGGGCCTGGGCATTTGGAAATCTGGGGAGAAAGCAGAATGAAAGTTAGTGTTTATTTGTTCCTCTCAGTGGAGAGAGCTTTGAGGGATCGGGGGCCAGCTTGAAAAATAGTCCTGGATGGCTTGGTTGAGCTGCGGTGATTGTGCCTGTCTGGGCTGGAGATTGTTGGCCGATTGGGTTTTCGGGAGGCTAGCGGTGGCTTGAGGCTGAAGGGGCGGGACCAGCATCTGGAGCATGGCTTAGGCTGGCTAATGGAGTCGTTGGGAGGTGGTGGTTGATGAGATCGATCAAGTCCTATTTATTAGCTTTGCGTGAGAAGTTGATTTTTGCTGCTGTGAGTGTTTTTTCGGAGAGCGCTGATTTCGAAGAGCTCCATTTGCCGGTGGATGAGCGGGCTGAGGTGTATGAAGACGCCAGGGAAGATGGTGGCTGCCTGGAGAGAGGAGGCGAGCATGAGTAGGCTTGCCTTGCGGTAGAGCCGGGCGGTCTAGTAGGCCTGCGGCCTTGGCTAGTCTCAGCGGATTCTGGTAGAGTAGATGGCGGGGCTGCTGCTGGTTGAGCGGCCGCGGCTTGTTTGGCAGCTGCGGATTGTTTTAGTGGCTTCGGCTTGTTTAGCGGCTATGGCTTGTTTGATAGCTGGAGTTTGAAGAGCGGCCGCTGGTTGTTGGGTAGCTGGAGTTGAGGTTTGGTTTGGGCGAGGAGTAGAATCCTCGCGGACATAATCAGAGGAATCTTATGACATCTTGGCTTTTTGAGCGTATTAGCGAAAGCTTGTATCATGCACAAAAGCGAGATGAATGAAAATGGGAAGCTGGGGTATTTATAGTGAGGGAAAATGAATTGGATTGGTTGTGAGATAATTAGGAAATATTTAGATGATGGGCTGCCAGCTGTGTGTATTTAACTCGTCCAGCGATCCTCTCGAAATGCGTTATTTGCAAAACGTCCACTTAATTTGATTTGGTGATATTAATGATGATTGTGATGGTTATGATGATGTTGTGATGGTGATGGTGAGGAGTGATGCGTTTGATTCAGCGATAATGATGATTATGATGGTGGCGATTGTGACAGTGTTGGTGTTGTTGTGAAGTGATGATTATTGTGATGGTGATGCATTTGATTCATTGATAGTAATGATGGTTTTGGAGGTGATGGTGTTGTGATGAGATAGGAATTTAATGATAGCAATAATGATTGTTGTGGTGGTGATTGTAATAGTGTCAGTGATGATTATCGTGGTGATTAACAGTTGATTGTTATGCTGGATATGTGATGTTGTAGTGGTGGTGAAGCTGATGTGATTGCTTTTTGTTGAGGATCTTGTGGTGTAGGGGTGCACAATATTTTGCATGGGATAGTCATGCACATCTCATCAGGAAAGCTGGTTGTTTGATAAGTAGCCCTAATGTAGCCTTAATGTGGCATTTTGTTTATAACATCACCTGTCCTGTGTGTAGGTCGTGTGTTGTTTGGGCAAGTGGTGGATCACATTGACTCTCTGCTGGAGGAATGGTTTCCAGGCCTCCTCACCACTGATGTCCGTGGCACTGGAGAGACACTGCTTAAGAAGTGGGCTCTGTACAGCTTCAGCGATGGACAAAACTGCCAGAAGATGCTGCTGGAAGATCTACTCTCCAACATCAATGAAGGTCTATATTCATTCTGCTCACATTTATACACACCTTTAATGATAATCTTGTGTATGAAAATGGTTCAAACCTGTGCTGTTGCTGGTCTGTAAGATGGTTTGCTGGTGAACCCAGAGGACCCCAGCTGTACTCTGCACATCTCTCAGATCTCTCCAGACCTAGTATTGGGTGACCAGCCATCCAGCACCATACTGGATCCAGAGAAGCTGGAGATGGAGCTCTCTATGGAGTATAGGTTAGGTTAGTACATGAATACATTTTGTAATTGGCTACCCTACCTTTAATCATGGCTCAAAAAATTTAATCACGATGATTAAATGACTAAATGCTGTTTTAATATTAGTCAGAATTTGACTAATAGACAGACTTACCATATTACTTATTGTGACTGTCCACTAAGTAATGCAAATATAAACTAACAGTATTGTTTTACCTGAAGGAGATGGAGGCTTCGGCTCAGTATATAAAGCCGTGTACAAGAATGAGGAAGTCGCTGTGAAGATTTTCAATAAACACGCATCTACACTTTATGTTCATCGGCTGGTAAGACAGGTGAGTTATGCTATAGAAAAGGAAATCAGGCTCAAGTCTTTTTTGTTATGGCATGAGCAAGATTACCACTAATACATTTGCTTTAATATCATTTGTTTCAGGAACTGACAGTACTTGGCAGACTGTGTCACCCCAGTCTGGTTGGCCTTTTGGCTGCCAGTTGTAACCCACACATTCTTGTGATGGAACTCGCCCCATGTGGGTCTCTGGACTCACTTTTTGAGCGCGAAAATAGCAGTCTCAGCCGCAAGCTACAGCACAGGATAGCACTGCATGTGGCGGATGGTCTGAGGTGGGTAGACTAGCTACCCAATAAACGAATTCATCAAAAAAAGTCAAACATTCTGGGTTCAATTCAAGTTTAAGCTTTAGCACAGCATCTATGACATGTTTTTCATGTGTTCGGACAGATATTTGCACTCGTCTATGATTATCTACCGAGATCTGAAGCCTCACAACGTTCTGTTGTTCAACGTGAAGACGGATGCTGAAGTTATCGCTAAAATCACAGACTATGGCATAGTGCAGTACTGCTGCAGTATGGGCGTCCGCAGCTCAGAGGGAACACCAGGTACCTCTAGCATTCCCATAATCCTGTTATTAAACAAACAGAGAATGTTTGTTTACAGATTATATATTTATAGGATCTTCCACACACAGGTTTCAGAGCACCGGAGGTCGCCCGAGGTAATGTCATCTATAACATCCAGGCAGATGTATATTCATTTGGTCTGCTGCTGTATGACCTTATGACCTACGGCGAGCGGATATCTGATGGGATGAAGTTTCCCAGTGAGTTTGATGAGGTGACTGTGCAGGGAAAATTACCAGGTAACACGCTTATACATAGAGTATCAAACATACAGTTCAAATGTGTATGTGTATATAGTGCTGCTTGAGTACGGTGAGGGAAAGGATGTGCAGACGGGAAGGGGGTCCTGGAAAGGGGCAGAGTATTCTTGCTCCAGCTGCTCTCGGCGTCATACAGCTGCTTTCACCTCTTTCTCGCGGCTTCTTTGCCTTTGACTCTGGCTCGCTCTTTCAGGGGCTCGCATTCCTAGCGGCTCTACCTCTCGGGCGCATAGTCCTTTTAGTGGAGGCGGTGATGAGGCACCATTAGGTTCCAGTGCACCTCATCACACGCCACCAGACGTGTCCAGTCCAGCAGCGCTGAAGAAACGGGGAGGGCGATGATGCGGCTGCCTCGCCACAATATACATATATATAGACCTTATATAATGTATATACACACACACACACACTACACATAGGAAGTCTTTACTGTCAAAGCTCATTATTGTCACTTTTGTATATGTTCAATATTTTCAGTGATAGTATATTACATCCACTTTTTGTATTAAAAAAAAACCCACATTTGGTTATATTTGATTTCTATATTAATGTATGCTTACATTATTGACTCTCTCCATAACCACTGATCTAGATCCAGTTAAGTATTACGGCTGTTCTCCATGGCCAGGGTTTGAGTCTTTGATGAGGGAATGTTTGAGAGAAAACCCACAGGACAGGCCTACATCTGCTCAGGTTAGACTGATTACATCTGATTCTATCTTATTGCTAGCTTATTAAATCTTAGAAAGAATCACCTCTGGATTTCTGTGTAAACATTTAATGTCTGTGTGTGTGTTTTTTAGGTGTTTGATCGTCTGAATTCTGTAGAGATGCTTTGTCTGATGCGGCAGCTGACATTGATGAGTTTCCCTGGGGAGTGTTTCACTGTCTCTGGTGCCAGCGGCGGTGCAAACGGAGGTAAAAATACTTGTGTGTGGATTGGAGGTGGCAGTTCCAGCCAGAAAATGGGGTGCGTGACATCATTGGATCTGGAGACAGGGGGAAGCTTGAGCCAGGTATGAATTTTACACTGTAATATGCTATTTCATCTAAACGAGTATGATTATTTAAGTATGAGTTTTCAGTTACTTGCCATCCAGTTCTGCCACAATCTTTGAGGAATTAATTAATTGACTGCTGTTTATTTAAAAGTTCAGTTAACATTGTTCCCGCCCTCTTTTAGGAGATTGACAGCAGTCCTATCCTCTGCATGGTGATCGTCAGAGCACCAGGGTCATGCAGTGATTGGCTAGTTGCTGGTACACAGTCAGGTTCACTCTTCATCATGGATACTGTGAATGCAGAGGTTCTGCACTGTCTGAAGAGTGTGACGGACTCTGTGACATCACTATACTTTCACACTCACAGGTGATTACATGTACACTTCTGAGCAAAAAGTGGAACGGCTACTTGGATGTTTAGATGACAGAGTGATGTTTAAATTTTTCAGACACTTTAAAAATTACCTTTTGGTCGGGACAGCAGATGGATCGCTAGTCATTTATGAAGATTCAATTTTGGAGGTAAAGCTTTTTAAATCATTATTCAATATTTTAATCATTATTTAAATCATTATTTCAATATTTACAGTTAATACGGTTGCACTTTAAAAGGTTTTTTTCAATTGACATTGAATTATGAACTTTAATTGTTGATTACATTTTATTTTGTTAATCCACTTTAGACATTCTACTAACTAGAAGTAATTTTGTAACTACATGTCAACTAACTCTCAGGGTAGACTATTAGGGTAGGTTTAGGGTTAGTAGACATGTAGTTGACATGTTGTTACAAAGTTTCTTTTTGTAACAAAGTTACATACAAAGTTGTATGTTGTGGACCTATCAAAATAAAGTGTTAGAATTTATTAAACAGACAGTCTAATAATATTCTAATGACTGCTAGATGACATACTGTAGTTGCAAAGTTACTTATTGTAAAAAGAACGTAAGTAAAAGATAATGGACTATTGAAATAAAGTGTTATCAAATTGCCTAGCACTGTAATTGATTGTGTACCCTGAGATTCAAAAATGTATTAATCTAGGACCAGTAGGATTTTTTTGGAAAGAAATTAATACTTTTTATTTTTAAATGATGCATTAAACCTGCATTAAACAATACACAGCAATACATTTATAAATATTGCTATTTGCTTATTAGAATTATATTAATTTCTCTCTCACACTCTTTCCATCTATAGAGAATGATTGTTTTTGCAATTTTTCTGTATTTATGATCAAATACACGCAGCCTAGGTGAAAATAATAATATAATAAATACTAAAATAATAATCTATGATAATTATATAATAAAATAATGAATACCTGTAGAATTCTCTCAGGTTTGTATAAAACAGCTCTGTATTATCTCAGATGCTTGACATATTTGATGTTTTTTTGACTGCAGGTGAAGAATGGTGGTCCAGTGAAAACACTGCAGGTTGGTGATGTGAACACCCCTTTGATGTGTCTTGGTCCATTCAGTCAAAGTCAGGAGCGCAAAGAGTTGTGGGCTGCCTGTGGCAGCAGGGTTTTATCTCTCACAGTGGAATACGACATCTGTAGAAGCATAGAGACCAAACCCAAACTGCTGTACATGTGAGTAACGCTAACACTGCTAAAGAAAAGCATATATCTGTTCTTTTAAAACAAATCACCATTATATTTAGTTTTTATTGTGGACAACACCCTACACCTATTTATTTCTGCCAAAGGTAAATATGATGTATGCTGGGTCATACAATTAACAGGGACTTTCAAAATAAGGTAGCAAAAAATGCTCTTGCTCCATTAACACTGGGGGTGCCTCAGGGTTCTGTGTTTGGCCCCATAGTATTTTCATTTATATAAACTTGAAGGAGATGACTAATATCTTATCTTTTGAGTTGAGCATTATATACAACACACATTTCTGTTGGACTTAATAATGGCCAATCATTATCTAAAAAAACGAAACAAAACTGTAAATCAGTTAAAATTACCCCTAATGCAGAAGCTTGCTAAAATGCTTGCTTCATTTTAACCAAAAAATGGTTCTTAACCAGATGTTAATGGATGGTCCTCTCAATGGTTCAGCGGTAAAACATAAGAACTTGCCCCAATTCTCAAATCCCTTAGGTCTATGGAACTTTCAAATTCATCCCATACATGTTTAGGTGTGATCTTTGTGCATACTTTTCAGGTTTTTCCAGTGCCAAACTAACCTTGAGCACTTGACATGTCACAACAGAAAAGTGCATTCACTAAAAACATTTGTCTTATGTTATTACATGGTCATACTGTAGACTTGATTTGATGTACTGTACATGGTAGTTATGGGTTCATCTGAAATATACTTGACATTTATAGAAGAGGTTGTTTACAGGTTGGTCATGTGGTGTCCTTGGCACCAATATAGCATTAGTGTTCAAGCATCATAACAGATAAGACAGGAAGAGATGCATGCTCATACTCATCCAGTCTGATGAATGCACAATATAAACTATGAAAGACAAGTTAAGATGATTATAATCTGCACAGATAATGCACTTTATGAGATTGTATATGTGTCACCCTGGACCACAAAACCAGTCTTAAGTCGCTGGGGTATATTTGTAGCAATAGGCAAAAATACACTGTATTTTTATTTATTTATTTATTTTTTGCCAAAAATCCTCTGATATTAAATAAAGATCATGTTTCATGAAGGTATTTAGTCAATTTCTTATCAAAAATATATTACAACTTAGTTTTTGATTAGTAATATGCATTGATAAGATCTTCATTTGGACAACTTTAAAGGTGATTTTCTCAGCATTCAGATTTTTCTGTACCCTCAGATTCCAGATACTCATATAGTTGTATCTCAGACAAATATTGCCCTATCCATCCAAATCATGCATCAATGGGAAGCTTTCAGATCATGTATAAATCTTTCAGAAAATTAACGCTTAAGACTGGTTTTGTTGTCCAGGGTCACATATTATGTATAGTAATGGGCCAATCACCGAACCCTGAGGCACCCCCAGTGGTTTGCTGATGGTATTTTGCCCATGATGTAATACTCAGAATGCGACATTCAGTTTTTGTGATGTCCAGACCAGAAAGAGCAGATTGGAGAAGAGAGAAGACAAGTTTAATGCTGTTACACAGAATTTCTTGGTGATGTTTTTCAATGCTTAAGCGTGTTTATCTGTTTGTTTGTTTAGGCAGCAAGGTCCAATCGGCAGTATTCCTTGCATATCACTGTTAGCAGTGGACAAACATGTGTATGTAAGTAAACGGGACGGTCACACCGTGGAGGTCTGGGATAAGAAGACTGAGAGGATGATGAACCTCATTGACTGCGCACAGTTGCTCGGGTGAAGTTGCACACACTCACACACATTGACCCCATTTACACTTGTTATTAACATTCATTTCAGATCATCTGATAACATGTTTTTGCCACTAAATACAAAGGTGTCCAAAATGAAATGCATGTGTGGTGTTAATGCTTATCTGACCTGCCTGTCAATCACCCATTGCAACAAAACAATGATATTCTGTTCACAAACGACTGTTAAGAAAAATCAACAAGACTTAAATATCTTGGATTTGTTTCATATCAGCATAAAGTTACATTGATGTAAGCCCATCTAAATTTATTTGTTATAGGAGTTTGACTGAAATGACAGTTAACGTTCTGTAATAAATTGATATGTAAGCTCAAGCTCCTCGTCTTGTTTTTTCTCATATACGTTTCATGAAATCAGAAATCTTCACATTTGAGACTAAGTATGATAAGTATAAGTTGACCGTATTTGAACAGATCCCCCAAGATAGATGGTAGTAGTTGGTTGACCCTAACTTCCCTAACCCTTCCTATCCACAACAGATTAAGTCCCACCAAAAAGCCGAAAGTCCAGAATGAGGCGACTGTTAAATCTCTGTTGGTCCAGCACAGCAGTACTCTGTGGATTGGGACCAAAGCAGGACGCATTCTGTTGGTGGAAGTCTCCAGCTGTCAGCTACTGCAGACCATCAGCCTTCACTGCCACTCCATACGCTGCATGAGCTCTGTTCTACTAGGTACACTTCCCATTTCCTATGTTCACTTTCATGGCTGTTTCTTAATACACTTGTCAAATGAAATCGAAAAGCACTCACTGGGCCTCTTTTGGATTTGCATAATTTTTTATATACTATCTGGTTAAAATATTTTAAATGGACTGAATTGTGTAGAAATTACATTCACGTTTGACTTATAAGGTGTATTTACTTCCTACTACTTTCTACTTTAGTGGGTCAAAGAGCACTCAAAAGATGCATTTAATATAAATTTACACTGTAATACATTTTTTTTTGATTGCAATCAACATACAGTTACATATCTAAAAACATTACATTCAGTTAATGTTCTTGTAAAGTATATTATTCTGTAATAAGTATTAATGTAATATACACTTTAAAAGGCTTTTGTGTGTTTTGATTGTTTTAACTAATTTCGTACAGAAATATTCATTCCTTATCTTTTGATTATATTCTTTTGCAGACACACTCAACCGAAAGAATGTTGTTCTAGTACTGGGTAGACGCAAACGCATGTCACAAGACCAAATTAAAACACAAGGTACGAACGGTATAAATACAGGCATATTCAATTTTAAAGTTGTAGCATCTATTATGTTTCAATTTTAATGATATAGTTTTTATTATTTCAATAATATGACTAAACAATTTAGATAAAGTTCAATTATTTGCATAAAGAATGAGGAAACATGTGCTTCTGAGCCTTTCGAATATTCATATTTATGATCCGTTGGTGTTTTCCGTGTTTGTGCTAGCCCCAGCTGAGGATTCGGTCCTGACGGTGTGGAACAGTTCACTTCCTCTGGAGGTCAGGGATCTGATCAGACACTGTGAGCTACGAGCAAAGATCAGCAGCAAAATGAGAGAAACTCTCCACAACTGATCATCCTCTCCATCTGCGCATCATTTCCCATCACATGTCAGCTGAGAAACACGCAGCGTTACTGTTTATGTCATTTTATAGCACATTAGTGAAAAAAAGTTCCATTGTCTACTGTTAGTAGTGCAGGATGAAGCTCCATTCACAGAAGGAAGCAGATTTCAGTTTTGCGCAATTCCAGTCTGCCTGTGAAAGAGCGTCAGTTAATGTGACCGAACCTTTACTGTTTTGAAAAAGGGACCCGTGTGAAAATGCAGTTAGAGTCAGATTCTTTTATATAGCCAAGGGAAACTATATTTTCGTTATCTCATATGTAGCCGTGCATTTAGATTATACAGAAAAACTGAGTTGCTTTAATATTTTATAGTACTGTATTGATTCATGATATGAAGCTATAAGAACTGAGCAGAAAGCCATTGTTTATCAAAAAGATCTCTAATACCTCTTATGCAAATGTGTCATGTTTAGTTTTCACTGTGATACAACAGTTGCTACTGCTGTTAGCATCATGGGAGCACAGTGAAGCAACAGCTAGACTGGCATAAAAAAAAATTAAGATTATGAAATCTTGCACTTTTTTAATGGAACTCCCACATTAACGCTAACATAATGAGGATGACACGTGCAAATATGTCAAATTCCAGAACTGACAATGAAGTATATGCATTAAATCTGTGTTAATTGTTTGAAAATGACAATATAAGATTGATTCTGAGTTCTGAGCTATAAGCTAATAAATGTACACTTTTTGTGAATTACAATCACACTATTTTCAGCGCCCACAATAAGACTTGTTTTTTGTTTGTTTAGCAAGTCAAGCACAGCAAAATATAACTGGAGAACAAGCCATAGATAAATATGCTATGATAATATTTTTGTTATAAATATGACCTTTTACTGTATTTTTGTTTGAGTTGCTGAAATACAATTACTTTTGATGATTTATATGCTGCATGCCAAGTATATTTTAATAAAGTTGTCATTTTGTATGATAACTTGCTGCTTTTTTCTTTTTTTGTCCTTTTCCATTTTTGTAAAATGGATTTTTTAAAAACCCAACGTAGATGATAACTCTGATATAAATATGTAAAATGCTTAACTTAATATTTTAATATAATTAATACAAATATAAATGGTATTAAATAGTGATATCATTGTTATTACTTCCAAATAATATGATTTAAAGTGACAGTAACAATATGGATGTCAATTAAATATTGTGTTTAAAAATCAAGAACAAATATATAACTTATATATATAATTTATATTAGGTTCTAATGTTATTACCATTAAATATTACTACAAATAATAATATAGTAATAAATAATCAAGAAATGCTCTACAATAAAACTCCAGAACAAGCGCGGCGCTGTGATGTTTTTCAGCCAAAACAGAACAGCCCTAGAAGAAGAGTCATGCGTTCCGACTTGAAGAGGGTGGAGCTTAGCTGACCCCGAAGTTTTTTTTTTTAACTCTTCACTTGTTTTAATTCAATATATTCTGGTGTGGTGTGGATTATTGTTTCTGAAAAGCCTACAAGGACATTTCTGCCGATATTTCCTCGAAAAGCCTGACACCAAGCGCCCCCTGTCTGACAGGAAACAGCCAATGAGGTTCGCCGTCCGATGCCCCACCCCTCTCTCCAGTGTCACGTGACACAAACAGAGCGCTATCTGGCCTTGTACGTCACGCTGACCCACTTGGTGACAGCAGAGGTTATATCACACCGACCAGCGCTAAACTTCACCTAACATCGCTTCTGAGAGCAGCGGACACTGACGCTGGCATGAACCCGATTGCGGTCGGATCCTGCCGTTATTAGAGCCGGTTACCGGAAGACTCATCCGGTCTGGAGGAAACTCGGTAAGTTATGTACGTTATCTGCCATCGTTCTCAGCGGCGCATGTGCAGTCGATCGCTACAGCGTTACTCGTGAAGTTCAAACATGCCGTTTTCTCAGATTACATCATGTATGTGACCGTTACCAACAACTTTAGTGACTTTCGGGACACTGTGGTAATATACTGGAACGTGGAAATATAATATGGACTTTCATAATTGTTCTCATCAGATCTGGTTTTCAATATGTCCTGTTCATACGGACCTGCAGCGAGGGTTATTATAAAGTCTGTCCATAAAGGTGAGCGAAACATCAACACGTCATAAATACACACAAACCGCTGAAGAGCTTCATAACTTTACAGGTTTTGTTTCCCAGCTTTCGTTCCGGGAACATTGTTCGAACATTTTTAGGGCTTTGTTATCTTCAACTAAGGAGGTTTTAGTTATTTTTTTAATTCTCAGTGGGCAATTCTAGGAATGCTGTGTCAAATAAATTCCCCAAGAATTGTGGTATTTGTTTTCCAAAAAGCTATCAAATGCTAACAGATCGATTTTGTTTATTATGTGAAATATCATTGGTATGCTTGAAATTTGCAACATGCCCACAAAGCTGGCAGGATATAAACAGATACAATACTATATAATATACACTTATGTAATATAAACGGGCAGACAGTGTTTATAATTATGATACTTTCAGAAATTCATTGAGCCCAATGTTTAGGTTGCATTATTAGTAGTGTTTAGTGATGAAGACAGTTTCTGTTTATGCTAATGCAGGGCCGTCCTCAGAAAATCTTGAATGGGGGGGGCATTTCGTTTTCATGGTGAGGCACACTTTATGATCTCAGAAATGGATATTCTCCAAAACAAAAACAACCTATAGTTATTGTTATTTAAATCGATCTAATTCTATATTAAACCAATAGTCTGTGATGTTCTGTTGACTTTTGAGTGTCATATCCATTTAAAATTTAGAAATGTTTGAAAAATGTTAAAGATTTTCTCTCAAAATTGCAACAAGTAGCCCTCAATGGATCGGACAAAAATGAGTCCAAAATAATCTATGCATTAAGGAAATGACTCGCAATTAAAGTTTTTTTTTTATTTCAAATTCCAACAACTAGGCTATATAAAACTACAAATCATAAAATAAAACACAAATTATAGACTAATGACATTATTTAAATATAAATATATTTAAAAAGAAACTGAAACGCACCATAAGCCTATTCAGCACGAATAACAGATGTTAGCACGAGATGCTCCAGCGGGATCGCGTGGATTTACTTTTATTTAGGTCTACACTCACAATAAAAACAAACAGTTTTGCTTAAATGTGCCTGAAAGAAAGAAACATTTCAATTCGACAATAAATTGGTTGGTCTGTGTTAAATAGCAGGCGATCTATCACTGGAAAGTGTTATGACCAGTGCTTGTGTCACACAGAGGAGCGTTTCATTCTGGTGAAAGCACAAAAAAAAATTCACATGAACTTGCTCTTGATATACAATCACTTAAATGAACAGCCCTTTGGTTTTAATTAGAAAAAAAAGACCTTTACGAGGGTGGATTAGAAGCGTACTTAAACATACTTTTAAAAGAGTACTTGTTACAGAAATACCTAATTGAACAGTTCACCCAAAAATCATCATGTCTGGAGAAATGTAGCTGTGGATGTTCTGCAGTAAATGGGTGCCGTCAGAACGAGAGTCCAAACAGCTGATTAAAACATCACAGTCCGTCAATTAAGGTCTTGCGCTGCATGTTTGTGAGAAACAAATCTATCATTGAGACATGTTTGTTTTACTTTTACCTTGCTTCCGGCCGAAATGTAAGTATTAAGTGGTTTAGTTGTTCGGTGATATACTGTGTGTTGTTTCACGGCAGGTTTCTCTCGCTCACATCTTCAGCTCTTCAGCCACGCTAGAGTGGTTTGTGATGAAGTCCGTCTCGTTCCGTTTGTGCACGTAAGAGCGTTTTCACAGACGGCAGTGTGCTTTGCCTCTAAAGACAGTACACCCAGAGACAGCGATGGAGGAAAGGTACTCTTCTGTCTTTTTAATTACGTTTCCACTGGTTGTGCGATGGGGGAGATATTGACAGCTACTGATGGAGCTGTTTTGTAGAAGGGTGTAGGTGAGGCGGGTGGAAAGCGGGCATCAGGCGCAGGAGGCTCAGGGAAAGGTGGTGGTCAGCTGAGATGCCCGAAATGCGGAGATCCTTGTACACACGTGGAGACTTTTGTGTGTAAGTATCACTCTTTACAGTTTTGTTCGATTTTAGTAATGAAATTAATAACTACATCACCAGTCAGCTTCTGTTCAGTTTTGTTCAGCTGTTACTTAGAACATTGTAAGGGCATATACTGTAAATGACATATTAGCAATTTGTTCACCTTAATTATATATATATAATTTTTTATTTATTTATTTAATTTTTTAATTTTTTTTTTAAAGAAAGGAAAAATCCAGTTTAATGTACCACATTCTTAGAAATATATATATGTATATATATATCCAAACATATATGTAAAGCTTTATGGCTCTATATATAAAGTAAAAAGTAATAATGTTTCCCTTATACACATAATTACAATATTTGGATTTTATATGTATTTCTTTCTCTTTTTTTTTCTTTTTTTGGAATTGATTAATTAATTACTATTTTTATAAATATATGATGGTTATATAATTTGTAAGTCAGTTTGGTTGAAAATGTCTGCTTATGAAATGTAAATGTACATTTTAATTAA
>JAUMHI010000074.1:13781373-13796957 GCA_032359435.1 Enteromius unitaeniatus | reverse complement strand
CACACACTATGAGTCCATGGCACAATCTGACATGTGCTTAAAATTGATTTGGAAATTAGATGCTGGGAGTCCGGTCAGAGGAGAACTGGCCCCAACTAAGCTTGGTTCTCCCAAAGTTTTTTTCCCCCCGTTCTCTCATGGGTCAGACAATTCTGTTACCATCAATCACAGAGTAACAATGGTGACAATAACTGAACTGACAAAATTATTTTCCAAAAACTCCACTTGCTGGCATAAAAGCTAGGAGCATGACACTAGTGAAAACATGATTAAAAGACCCTTAAATAGCTCAATGTGAAATCAGTAATAAATTCTGTTTTCCTTTTGATATTGTAGTAACAGAGCTGATGTACTACAAAATAACTCTTAGTGTCAATATTTCAATGAAAATATTTTCTCAGAGAGAGCACAGATACTTTTCAGAGCTTCAGATCTTTTCAGTGAAAATAATTTATTGTAAATTACAATATTTTGAGAGATACTTCCACCAATTTAAAGACAAAATATGGTTTGTTAACAGAGTTAACAAGATTTATGGACACATTTTTTTAAGGAAAAAAAAAAATAATAATGTAATGTGAATTAAGTAACTATTTAGGACTTTTCTAAATAAAATTGCTTCAAGAAAAGTGCTAAAAAATATTATGATTTAAGACAATTTTTCAATAAATTATTATGTTATGGACTGCAACATATTGTAATTCATAACTGTTAGTAAATAATAGTTAATAAATTAAAATAATAAAAAATATAATCATTTGGAAAAAAATATATAAATAATGACTTCAGACACCAAATGTACCCGCAATTATAGAATCACCTATATATATATATATATATATACACATATATGCCACGTTGAAGAATTTCACACAGTTAGAAACTTTATTGTAAGCAGGGCTGCAGTTATTAAATTTCACATAAAACATTTAATTATCCATTTCATTATCCTTATCCACGGATATGGTTATGGCTGCAGTGGTTGTGGTCTGGAGCTGGAGGCTGGGTCAGACAGATGTGTTTAGATTGGGGTCTCACAGGGGGAAAGGTGAGACATGCAAATAAGAAGGCGGCCAGGATCAAATCTCTCTCAGCACGCCAGACTTTAAACCGCTTTCCTATTTCAGCCCTTCAAAGCCCCCACAAAGAAATATGACAATTGAGAATAATTGTTTCTGAGAATAAAATTAAGACTTTTGCTGAGCATTAAAAAACAATCAAAGGAATCTTCTCAGTGCCTCAAAATGTGCTCAATTTACCACGGTCAGCAAGATCTCAGTCTAAAGCCAAAGATGTCTTTCTATTCCGATGTTGTATATTAAACTCTCAGAAACTGGGTGGACATGAAAAATGTGTTTAATCCCAGTCAAAACACTCTGAAAATATCAGAGTAACTTTAGAGTTCAGCGCTAAACAGTACACAGATGTGCTGTTTATGTGATAATGACTGATGACGATTATGAAAGAAAGAGAAACACTTAACAGTTTTGCTAGAAATGGTTTTGTGTTGACATAGTGTGTGTGTGTGTGTAGTAGGTGTGGGTGTGCTATGATGAGCACCAGCTGCTGTTTGTTTACCAAGGGCAGATTCCAGGAAGACACACTCACACACTGGTCTTTGGGAGCTAATGATAGCCACTATACGCTAAAGCTAAAGCTAAAGCTAAAGCTAAAGCTTATGCCCTGACATCATAAGATTTATAGTAAAACATGATTTGGACTTCAAATAGTGACAACCACTTCAACTGGATGTTTTCAGCATGTTTCATGATTCGGAGCCCATTCATCCCTCACAAGTATAACCAAATCTATTCACACAATATTAATTATTATACGCACAAAATGAATGAGATCATTTAAAACAAAAGGGTGAAGCTCCAGACGAGGGATAAATTGCACTGAGTGAGGATAACAAACAAATACAAAGAAAATACACCATTAAGAACCCAAACCATGGCTTTACAGAAAACCTGACATAAACTAACTTTGACAAAACCTTTCATAAACTTAATAAACTTGTTATGGGAAACATTTAGTGTTTGACGAGAGACATATTTCATGATGATATTCATGCAAAAATAACGAGTTGAACTAGAAACACTTGGGCTCAATTGAAAAAGCATGTGCTGAGTTCAATGAACAACTTGTTGTGTGTTGGTATTTATGTGTGTCATATGCATATACACATCCAAAACTATGTTTTCCAATCATGTATGTTTTCTCTGGTGTATCTTCTTTAATATATTGACTCAACATTTGTGGTTTTATGGGATAGCACACTGGTTACTCACTGAACACTATCACATGTAAAACGAGAACATTCTAAAATAACAAATTTCCGTTTGAATTTTTTAAACTGCTCATGGTCACGTAAATCTATGTTCTATGTTCACGTGAATCATTTGTGATCCAGCTTAATTTGCAGAAGAAGTGAGTATAAGGGTTTTTATGAATGGTCTTTCCTAATAATGTGCTGGTTAGGCAGTTTCACAGCTGATGTTTACAGTCTGCTCATCACTCCATGGAAGAGAAGGGCGGGGTCAGCAGAGCTCATTAACATTTAAAGAGACACGGATTAGAATGGCATGCTGAAAACAGTGCTGATTTTGACAGGGTAAAGAAGCGGTTTTTCACTCTACCATTGAGAAAGTATGTTATAGACTTTTCATTTAGACCATACTATTATTAAGAATCATCTCAGCTCGTGGATAATGTGTATCCAATGACAACTTTAACATACATGAACACAAGAAAAGACCAACAAAACCATTACCTTGGGAAATGACAGAACCAACCAATCAAGAACAAATCTATTTTTACAAAATTGATGAGATTTTACACATATCTTTTAAATGTGATATTTCAAAGGTTAACAGATTGGCATCTCTTTCTTCGATTTTAAACACACACACCTTTGTTTCCGAGAACTTAAGTGGGACTTCTATTATTTTTTATACTGACCAATCAACATGTCCTAGCCCAACCCTACCCCCTAAACCTACCTGCAACATGTTTGCATTGTTGCATTTTCAGATAAATATAATTTATTATTTTTTTATAATCTCTTTCCCTAGCGGGGACTATACAATGTCAAAGATTTCAGGTTTTACTATCCTTTTACAGCATAACATAATCAAGCACACACACAACTATAGCCATTTTAAGATTTTCAAAAAGCTTAATTTTGATTTATAGGTTTTGTTTTCTGATAGGGACTATATATATACATATAATCCTTGTGGTCCCCATAATGTATCACACACACAAACTTGCAGTGTGATTTATGGCAGATGGCAGATAATAGCTGAGATGAGCATCTGAAATCATTTTACTTTAAACACTGATGATGTTCTCTGAAAATCTAACAAAGCCAATCCATTCATCAAACCCCAACGATACTCTGCACGACAGATAAAGACAGCTTCATTTAGTATCTCTTTTAGAAAAACCATCAAGAATTCTTTGCTTTCTGTTATTTTATTGCTATTTTTGCAACAAAACCACTGAAACTGGATCCATATGAGATGCGACTGAACAGGCTCAGATCTGGTAACACTAAACCACTAGTAAAGACATTCTTTCCTTGAGCTTTAACCTCCAGCAAGAATCAAACTCTGAATGCGAGGAAGAAAAAGAAAACAGTCCCAGCCCAGGAGACTGTGGGTAGAAAACATCTATAAGCGCTTCATTGTTCTGGTTAGAAATGAACACCCAGCAGCAGCACAGGACTATCAGTGCAGTGTTTTAGCTTATGAATGTGTGGTTTATGGTATGTTTTATGCTTCAGTGTAACTTTGATTGTGATGGTTAAATCTTAAAACTGTTCACCGGCAAATATCCCAGCATTCTTGTGGAGTTGGCAGCAGGAGTGCTAGATTGTGTTTCTGTTGTATATTGTTGTAGAGTGTGATTATTCTTCCACATGGCAGAAAGAGAAAGACGTTCTGTTCTAATGGCACAGGAAATGCCAAATCTCGACCAACTTGTTTAACCACCACCTTTCCAACTTCCTCAAACCTCAGTCATCCAGAATGAAAGCCAGCAGTATGCAGACAGCTGAGAAAGAGCAGCCCACTAAAGACTGATTACAGGAATAACAGAGTTGGACTTCAGCACAATCTGTGTATAACGCTCAGGCTGAGAGCGACTAAAAGTGAAACCCCAGTTGCTTAAGTTCTATCTTTCATTTGAAAAGAAGTTTATAGTCTGGTTCACTAAATCTCATTAAACAATATTTCTGACTTACATATTCTGTTCACTGAGATGTTACACCCCATCAAGTGTATTTTATTTTTTTGTATTATTTATTTATTTATTTTACTTTTTACAGTTAATAAAATGTATATTTCTCTTACTGGTGACTATAACATTTTATTACCGCAACTAACTAAACAAAAAAAAAGGCATACGCATTCTTAATAAAAAATCTAGTTTGCATGCATGCCCAGAGACAAAAGCGTTTGAAAATCATATTATTCAGACAATCTATATAAAAAATTATATATTTTATATTAAATATTTTTTCATGATTTAAATGAAAATGTTTACATTTAAAATAGTGCTGTCAAATGATTAATCAAATCCAATATAAAAGGTTTTGTTTGCATAATATGTACTGTATATATATATATATATATATATATATTAATTAAATTAAAATCAAGATTAATCATATTTATATATATATATATATATATGTAATATAATTTTATTATATGCAATTAAATATATACATGCAAATACATGTAAATATGTTCTAAATATATAGTACGTGTGTATTTAAAGATACATAATAAATATACACAGTACAACCACATTATGTAAACTTTCTTTTTCATTAACAGCGATAAATCATTTGACAGCGCTATTTTAAAGTTGTTGTTTTTTTGGCTTCTGGTTTGCTGGTACATTTAAACTGGCTTTACATTTTATTATTTTTTTAAATATAAATTCGTATAATAATTTGTTGCACTTATGTTTTATTGCCATGATTCCATAATGAAGACTCAATAGCTTTTATTTATTATTCAAAGTTAATTTAACAACTGTATAGAAACCTAAATGCTATTGAAACTGTTTATTTTATGCGTAAAAAAGCCACAAAACAACAAAAACACAAACAACAACAAAACAAAACAAACAAATCACACTTTGGGAAATTTTGGAGATCCAACGTTTAACATACTTTGTAAAAACAATCCATCTCGGACTGTAGTCTGTCCAGGAGGTCTCTGAGTCTAAACACCCAGGTATTCATTTTTAAGCCGGCTTAACCTGGATCCGTGACTCCGAATGATCAGAGAGATGAGTTCGTGCTTGTCCTTGAGTCCGGAAGAGATGTCCAGAGTTTCCTGAAGAGTGTCCCTCACGTTATGCATGGGGTTGATGAAGTTTTTGGTGAACTCGTTTTCCTCTCTTTGCTCGGTATCCTGGCTTTGCTTGAATTTCGTCTCCAGCTCCAGAAGAGATTTCTCCACGTTTGTAAAAGCCTCGTTGATTTGGACAATCTCCCTCTTCAGGTATTTCCCGTAGCTTTCCTCGCCGTCCAGGTCGAAGGAAACGCTCTTCCCGAGGTTCTCCAGAACTCGCGCGGCGTCTTCTATCTGCTGTTTGATGATGATGAAATCCTCCCGAACGATCGAGTCCTGGTCCTCCTCCAGCGGACACGGTCTGCGGTCAATCCATTTAAACAACATCTGGCATTTCTCCGGGTCTTCGGTCTCCTCGTAATCACCGTCAGGGACGAAGAAGTGGTGAAAAGTCCCGTTGGACATTTCAGGGAGCAAAGGTCCATTGTAGACCGCAGCGCAGAGCGGCAATAAAAACAGACCAAGGGCGAAAGGTGACATGATAGATCGCTTCTGTCCACTCGGAAGGTCTGACCGACCTGACAGGGACGATGTCCACATCTGGAGTGTCTAGTATGAGTATGCGCACTACTAGGAGAGAAGCTGAGGCTGTAATCTGAGTCTCTCGAATAAAAGCGCGCCGCGCGTCTCCACTTGCTACTCCTCTGGAAGCGTTTTCACATATCTCACTTTGGAATAGCTCTAATTGACAAGCTATATTTGTTATATGTGACCCTGGAGCACAAAACCAGGAATAAGCAGCACATCGATTTTACTTTTCTGCCAAAAAAACATTACATAAATTTTGATTAGTAATATGCATAGCTAAGAACTTCATTTGGACAAACCTTGTCCAAATTTTATTTTACAAACCATACATGAATGGAAAAAATATTTATTATAAGTGTAAATCTCTCAATTAAATAAGAAGATCGTTACTGTTTTTGTGGGGAAAGGTCAAATATAATTTAATATAATAAAACCACTTAAAAATGGTTTCTTCAACTAATCAGCATGAACTTAATCTTAATCTTAATCTAAAAAAATATCTAATAACAATATATATATATATATATATATATCATACCATTTACAACGTGTAAACATTGTAAAAAATTTTTTATAGATAAATAGGAATCTGTTGGACCTTTTTTTTTTTTAAATAGTATTAAGCTTCAAAGGTTAACTATTGGATTGGTTTCTTCTTTATGATTAAAAATTAAACTAAATGTCTAGTAGCCCTAATTTAAGTAATTATTAGATAAAACGCAAACCCTCTGCAGTTGTTCCATTAAGTCCAATTTAGGAAATTACAGTTTCATCCTGTTATCAGTAATGGACTACAAACTTGAGTAGCCTATAATCTAGCCTGTACAGTATTTGCATGTATTGAATCATATGTTAATTTGCCGTAAAAGGGCTTCCGCTCTGTATTCACACTATGATATAATGTGATGGTCCTCAGTACAAATGGATTTGAATCTATTTCCCAAGTTTTGAACGTGATCAGATCTTTCAAACAAAAAAAAGGCAAAAACAGTCTTTGTGTGGCCACTTCTTTTTCAGCATCAGCAGTGTGTGTATCAGGATAAACTACACATCAGAGAGTTTCACGGATGACAAAATATTACCAACACCACTAAAGCACATCAGCAGTTAATCATTATCAGAGACAGTAATAACAAACCATGTCATATCTTTACCACAAGTACAACATAAATATATTTTTTGACAGTAGCCACTGTCATCCTTTGTATCCAATATAATATTAAATATTATAATATAATTATTGCTGTCAAATGATTAATCACAATTAATTGCATCCAAAATAAGTTTGTTTACATAATATATGCATGTGTGTACTGTGTATATTAATTATCTGTATATAAATTCACAAATATTTACATTTATACTTTTATATAAATATATTTACATTTTTTTTCTTAAATGCATGCATTTTATTTATATATATATATATATATATACACACACATAAAAATAAATAAATAAATGTTATACACACATATTATATAAAGAAAAGCCTTTAGTTTAGAGTTGATTAATCGCAATTGATCATTTGACAGGATAATATTATATACGATGGATGAATGGATAGATAGATAGATCCCTGAGTGGAATTTCATGATGCCACATGTGAGTGATATAATAACTAATATGACCCCTCGTCCCATGTCCTGACTCATAAGCAGTTTTAACCTGTTAAAACCTCAATGATTAACACGATTAACATGTGAGGGACTGAATTAGAGATCCTGGAGCTACACGTCCAGTGGGACCAGATTCTGTCTTAAGCATGGAGGACAAAAGTCACACTGTGGGGACCTTCCAGGTCGGGGACTATGTGGTGTTCGCTTTTCTGTTTGTGGTCTCATCTGGGATCGGGGTTTTCTTCGCCATCAAAGAGAGGAAGAAGGCCTCATCTAAAGAGTTTCTGGTCGGGGGCCGTGAGATGTCCTGCGGACCAGTAGCCCTTTCTCTCACTGCCAGCTTCATGTCTGCGGTCACAGTGATCGGGGCCCCGTCAGACGTGTACAGATACGGGGCCTCCTATGTTATCTTTGGGGTCGCCTACACGTTCGTGGTGTTTTTAACGGCTGAGCTCTTCTTGCCTGTCTTCTACAGATCAGGCATCACCAGTACATACGAGGTACAGATGCACATATTTCAGATTTACTTCATCAGCAAAGTAGGTCTCAATAAATTATTGTATTAATAGCATGTGACAATCATAAAAAAACCACATATCTACTCCAGTGGACAGAAATGAAGTATCAAGGTAGGTTAATGTTGGCCAGATGTTGCTGGGCTTTTTGGTGGTTGTGACTTTAGTAATAAATCTCATAGGCCGTGTCAGATTGGGGCCCTCCAGAATGATACAGATTTGTTTTTCTTACAGTATCTGGAAATGCGCTTTTGTAAGCTTGTTCGAGTTGCAGCCACACTCATTTATATCATTCAGACGGTAAGCGACAGTGAATATTCAATCACATATATAAACGTTTGCTGTTTGGTTTTTGATCAGCTGTAATGTATTTTTACCTCTTCAGATTCTGTACACTGGTGTGGTAGTGTATGCGCCCGCTTTAGCTCTCAATCAAGGTCAGTCTGCATTCATCACACACAAAATCACCCATTGTCATCAACCTGAGGGGGTTGTTGAATAAGGTGCATGCTCTCTCTAGAAGTGTTTTGCATTAGCAACAAAATGGCTAAGTTTGTAACCTAAATATGAAACCTTTTAAACATATTTACATGTACATAATGAGTGACTGATGCCGTCTTTGTTGTGTAATACACTTGTTGGTTCGCAGTAAATTAATAGATTTTAAGTTATCTTTGCTGTAACTTCTTTTCAATATCAGAGGTAGCCCAGCAGGCACCAGACGTATATGTAACATTAGATTGACCTAGGACAGATGTTGCGTTTTGGTTGAAAATGAAAATCGGGTTGGCGTCAGTATTTGACATCAATTTGACATTGACATTGTATTTTGGTTACATAACCTAAAAACAAATTATTGGTAAAAGTACTAAGTTTAAAAAAGATCTTACTGTTTTGTTTGGGTGATTAAAGCAAATGTTCTCAATATATATCACAATGATCTTGTGTTCTGAAGTGGAATGAAAATATGCGCAAATAGAAAGAAATCATGACATCAGATTTGAAAGAATGACTAGTGGTGTTACAAATGTGATCAGTTTAAAGTTTTGTACAAAGAGATTTGAAAATGCATACTTTCCTCATGAAAATAGAACCAAACCAATTAAAAAAACTGTAATATGTCAATTCTATCTGTATTTTTATCTTCAGTGACAGGATTTGATCTTTGGGGATCCATATTTGCCACCGGCATTGTCTGCACTTTTTACTGTACATTGGTAAGTGATGCTAAAATCAGATCTGAAGTGGTTTTACAGTAGCTGAGAGTATATTATGATTATAATAAAAACGATTTCTGTATGTTTTTGTTATGGCACTTCTATTTAATTGCATCAATAACTCATGATTTGTGTAAAAATGTGAATCCTACATTTAATCAATATTTGTCATGGTAAAAGTCGACTACAAGTTGAACTGTGTGAATTTAATGTGGTTGAGACAGTAGATTAAGGACAACGTTGTTTCCACAAGAGATTATACTGTCTATATGCCTATGTAACTATAGATAAACAGTCATTTAAATTGCTCCTATTATGGGTTATGAAAGGCTCCATTCTTTTTTCTGATCCCCTCCTTTGTGTGACACTAACTTGCTGTGATTGGTCGATCAGTCTCATTTTCATCTCATCACGTCTGTAATGTCAGATAAAGCAGTGTTTGTGAGCGCAGTGCTGCTTTGTGTACAGCATTACTGGGGAAACAGATATTTTTACCACTCCATAAGCAGCAGCTAGTGGTAAATGATAAATCTTGTGTAAACACCAACAAGTGGGAAGCAATTTAGTAATGTTTAATGTTGATCTTAACATGAAATAGCTTGGCATTCATTGTAAAGAAGACTTATTTCAATAATACAGAGATGACTCTTTCAGATTGAACAGTTTGCAGGATGTTTTCATAACGCTGCAGGAAAGATCAATGAAAATGGCAAAAACATAAAACATCTTAATTTAGGCACTGCTAGAATGTCAGACAAAATTACAACACATTTAGGAAACAATTGGTAATTTGGATATTGTCCCATCCAGAAAGTTATCATGCGTTTCATGAGAAAACACAAAGTGTGTAAACAAACTGTTGAAATATTACTGTATATGTTATTCTGAGCGAAATGTTTAAAGTTTTGTGAATGGGCAGTTCTGATCAGATAGAAACAGTGCCAGTGTGTGTGTGTGTGTGTGTGTTTAGGGTGGGCTGAAGGCTGTGGTCTGGACAGATGCTTTCCAGATGGTGGTGATGGTGGTGGGGTTTTTAACGGTGCTGATCCAGGGTGCGAGTCAAGCGGGAGGGATTGAGTCTGTCTGGAGCACAGCTCACTCTGGAGGCAGAATGAACGTCTTTGAGTATGTGTTTGCAGACATACACTTAATCCACTCAGTCATAACAAAACTGAAAGCGCACATATTGTTTTCGGACATCATTGGAGAATTGTGAACATTGACACTTTAAGATACGTTATAGTTCTTTTTCGTCCCATTGTTTGCAGCTTTGACATTAATCCACTGAGAAGACACACGTTCTGGACACTCTCTGTAGGAGGCACCTTCACTTGGTTGGGCATCTATGGAGTAAACCAGTCAACCATCCAGAGATGCATCTCATGCAAAACAGAAGGTCATGCACGCTGGTGAGCGCTCAGTATATCTAATCATCCCTTTTAAAGCATTTTTCTCAATTAAACTAATTGTATTACTGCTAATTAAAAATAAAATAAAGCATTCGTTTATACAAATGCAATTATCTGGCCATTTGACCAAGTTCTTGAGTAGCTGTAATTTATTATAAATGAAGCATTCGTTGGTGTAATCACTCATAATGTGCGTTGTAATACGTTATACCTCGTCATAAATAATTCTAACCAAATACAATAAATGTATACATTTTATAATATATTAACTGTGGCTACACTTATTCATACGATTGTACAGTGCACTGTAAGGTGCATTACAAGGCACAGTAAATGATTCAAAACAACTTTGTTAATGTAGTATACATGAAGGCTTTATGTAAAGTGTTACCAGTTTCATATTAAACTCCAATAAAAAGTCAGTCAACAGGTTTCAGAACCCTGGATTCAGTTTGAGAATGTCTGTAAAGAAACACTAATTTCTTTCTTGTGTCTCAGGGCTCTGTATTTGAATCTGCTGGGTCTGTGGATCATTCTGTTCTGTGCTGTGGTTTCTGGTCTGATCATGTACACTTTCTACTCTCTCTGTGACCCCTGGTCGGCTGGACTGGTCTCTGCTCCAGACCAGGTGAGGAGCTATTTGAAATAATCTCTATGGTAACACTGAAACATTCGAATAATAGCAATAATGTTGCTATTATTGTTTCTTACACAACTAACATTAGCATATCCATTTTTTTCTCAGCTCATGCCCTATTTTGTGATGGAAATCCTTGGAGCGTATCCAGGACTGCCAGGCTTGTTTGTGGCGTGTGCATTCAGTGGAACACTGAGGTAAATGTTCAAGTGGATCAATACAGTTAATCAAAGTTGTCATAAGACAAGAACACATTTAGATTTTAGGTTCTAGGACAACTTTGATTAAATGTTTTGATCCACTTCAAATGTTGACTATTCCTTTTAATTAGGACTCATTTTAGTCATTTTAATGATTTATTTGGTGTTCTGGTCAAAAATGACCAGCCTTTTAAAAGCTGCTTGTTAATCTATCACTCCCCATGACATCATAACATCACCAAATCTTGGAATCTTTAGATTTTTCAGTTAACATGTTTTCAGGTTTTGTATTTCTAAGTGATTGTTTGTAGGCCTCATTGAGTTGAGCTCATGAACCTCTGTTTTTGAGTGACCAGTCCATTCCAAAAAGAAACATAAAACTTATTCTAATTGATCGTAACAAAATATGTTTGGCAAACAAACTGAATCAAATGTATTGTATAGCATAATGAGAAACTTATGTAGGCCAGTCATTTTTGACTGGGAACACCACAAGTGCAACAATGTGAGGGAAAACTTTTTGGGGGGGGTAAGTTGTTATACTTTGTGCAAAGGAAAACCCAGCCAAAGCCAGTGATGCTGACAGCTGAAAAAAGCCCTTTGCGAGTTCTCCCTCGATATATGAGTTCATGGCCTCAGACTCGGGCTGCAATAGCTTAATGTGCCCGGCCTGACTGCAATACAGGCAGAGGTGGTTCTGGATGCACCACTCGCATTCTTCCGGGGCCAGATGAGTGACGCCCAGTGCAGGCGCTGTGGCATCCTCCAGTGGTGAGGAATGAGGTTATCCGACTGGATGGTGAGTTCAATCAGCTCGCCGAGATTCCTCTCCTAATCGTGTCAAGTGATGGGGCCATCGCTGAGTAGAAATCTGACCACTCATCTGACCACACCCTTCTGTCTGGCATCATCAAATTCATCCAAAATTGTGCTGTCTGCCAGACCACCAAGTCGCTCTGCCAAAAGCTGGCTGGCCTCCTCTAGCCGTTGCCCCTACCTTACAGGCCCTGGTCTCATATTGCGTTGGATTTCATTACAGACCTACCCAACTCACGCGGCAACACTACCATCCTCTCGGTGGTCGACCCGTTCTCCAAGGTCTGCCGCCTCATCCTCTTGGCCAAGCTCCCCACCGCTTTTGAGACAGCAGAACTACTCTGCGAGCATGTGTTCAGATTCTATAGCCCCTTTGGAGGACATTCCTCGCAAAGTCTTGATTTGCTGCGGTAGTCAATTTTGATTGTTTTTCCCTTTGTGTTTGCCCTGCGTCTTTGATCTCGAACTGTTTATCGTTTCTGATTGCTTTCTGCCTGTCCTGAACCTGCCTGTTGTCCTTAGCTATGATTCTGTTTTATCAGTATTTCTCTGTCTACCGGCTCCCGCCTGTACTCTAACCCTGCAAATGGATCCTACCTTGCCTAGTGCTTCGTCACACTGTGGACCAAAAAAAATTAATTTAAGCTAAAATCCTGTTTTGTATTTAGTTTTTTTAACAAAAAAAAAAAAAATTCTTGTTCGTGCTAATTTTTACATTTAAAAACAAACTATCAAAACACACAGACCGAAAAGAATAACTGGAACACGACATGAGGGTCAAACTGATTTCAGGCAGTCAGCTAAAGATTGTATTATTCATTTCTGGAATTCAAAGAAAATTTCAGCATGGTTAGACAGTAAACAATGACAGAACAAAAGCTTTAAATGGTTTTTCATGTTTATTTATCTGAGCGAAACATCTGACCTATAAAAGACATCATGTTCTGTTTCTGTTTTTCAGCACAGTAGCTGCCAGTATCAATGCTTTGGCCACGGTGACATATGAGGACTTTGTGAGCCAGTGTTTTAAAGATCTGTCCGACCGAGCTGCCAACTGGATCAGCAAAGTTCTATGTAAATACATCCAGTGTTTTCAAGACATTAAAAGAGGATACACTCATAATCAGAATATTAATTATGTCATATGGCAGATTCAATCACTAAAAGAGATTTGTCTTGGTGAATCAGTGCATTATTATTATGAGTCACAGTGAGATGAAAAAGTCTAAATGGGCAAAAATGAAAGCGCCTCGGATCATTGGGTCTCCAGATTTTTCTGATGCTTTTAACAGGCAGAAGTAGGTCAAACAAAAGGCGGAGTGAACCAAAGCAAAGCCAAAGGTGGAGTGAACTATATAAAGTTGGTCTAGAAACTGTAGAAGTTAAACACTTAGCACTTTGATAACACCAGTTCACCTTAAATAGATGACATTTAGAGATTCAATTAATCTTGGAGGTCAGATTTTAACATATTTTTAAAGGAACACTCCACTTTTGATAATAGGCTAATTTTTCAACTCCCCAAGAGTTAAACAGCTGAGTTTTACCATTTTTGAATCCATTCAGGTGATCTCCGGTTCAGGCGATAACACTTTTAGTGCAGCTTAGCATAAATCATTGAATCTGATTAGACCGTTGGCATCTCTCGCTCAAAAATGATTAAAGAGTTTCGATATTTTTCCTGTTTAAAACTAGACTCTTCTGTTGTGTACTAAGATTGATGGAAAATGAAAGTTGTGATTTTCTTAGTCTCAGCCTCAAACATCACGCCCACAGAATGTTGACTAAACGTCTAAAAGCATATGATGCACTTAAATGGACACTTCAGGACACTTCAGGAGTGTCGAAGTCATCATCTGATTGATTGAATTTTATTGGATATCGGGGGACGCGAGTGTCGCGTTTATTTTTGGTCCGCCGGGAAACAAAGCAGACGTGAGATTGCGGAAGAAAAACTGCTGTGTTTACATGAGTGACAATGAGCATTTATCAAGATCAGCTAAACGTTGGATTCTCAAAAGTATGTGAGGTTCACGGCATAGACTCTTTAAGAGATGTGCAGGAGTTATGTTTGAGGCAATTAGTGGTGGCAAAAATAGATATTTTAGCCGGTTTGCCAACGGGATTTGGGAAGAGTATTAAGATCCAATTTTACTAGTTGTGTGTACCTAACTGAGAAGGGGATATCAGCCGCATTTGCAGGCAAACATGAAACAACAGACACTAACTCACAGCTGGCTGATTCAGTATTGTATTCGGTTCTCCAGAATTGCTTGTGGGTGTTAAAAAGTGGAGAGATATGCTTCAAACAGATGTTTACCGCGAGCATCTCATCTGGATTTTCTATGCTGACTGACTTGTTGCATGCCGGTCTGTTGTTGTGGGGGCACTTCCAGGCCCTGAAACATGACGCTGAATGAAACGAACTGTGATTGGTTGTTTGACATGTCGGTCAAACAGCCTCATAAGCGGGCCTTGGCCAAAGAAAGCTGCTATGAATTCCAAACCTTCAGCCGTCAGTCTGGCTATGCGAGACTATGATTTTGTAGGCCGATATGTCTATGAACTATACTCTTACTGTGTATTCTATATCGTGGGAAATCATTTTCAGAGCGATTTTTTTCCAGCTGATGAATGATAGAAACATTGACAACCAATCAGAATCAATCCTGTTATCACTCGAATAAGAATTGACTGGCATGGATGCAAATAGTTCGTTATTGTTATCTTTATAGTTAAGAGTCAAGTTTTAAATAGGACAAATATTGAAACTCTTTGGTCATTTTTGATTGAGAGATGCTAACGGTCTAATCAGATTTAATGATCTATGCTAAGCTAAGTAAAAAGTGCTATCGGCAGAACCAGAGATCGGCTGAATGGATTCAAAAATGGTAAAACTCAACTCTTGGTGAGTTGGAAAATTAGCCTATTTTTTTAAGGAAAGTGGAGTGTTCCTTTAAAAGAGTGGTTATTATGAAAATAATAAAAGTGCAAACTATAAATGTAATGTTTTCAAACATTTCATTGGATGTTAGCAGTAATTAAATGCTATCTTTTTAACTGTTTTAATACATCTTACAGTTTTTCTCAGTCGCTTTGGTGCATTTCTCACAACAGTATTTTAATCTGCACAACAGTTAATACATTTCTCAAAACTATTAGTGCAAACTGCAAAACCTAGTTGATAACCTGCAAGTGTGTCACTTGCTCAAAATGGATAGTTCATTGCTCAAAAGCAAGTATTCATGTCAGTGAAAGTGTCAGTGTCGTCAAA
>JAUMHI010000074.1:13755130-13774061 GCA_032359435.1 Enteromius unitaeniatus | reverse complement strand
TTATTACGTTATTTACAAACCAGTTATTTAGGAGTTGTCAGTGTTTAATAAGATCATTTAGAAAGTCTAAGTAAATGATTCATAAATTATTTAAATTTACATTAATAAATCTTATTATTTAGAAACATGATAACAGTTGTTCAGTGTGATAATAAATGCTTTATTAACACACTTTCCTGCTGTCATTCATAATTAAATCAGGTAGTTATAAAGCATTTAGTAGTTGCCATACAGTACAGTATGTCTGTTTTTGTGAGCTCATCTAAAGTGAGGACTAGTTGTAAAGCATTTATCAAGCAGATGTAAAAGCTCATTTGTATTCTAAACAGCAAAGATAAACAAACACAACACAGAGGGATACAGAACACAGACATATTATTTCAAGATGTAAAAACTGTCCATTTGATAAATAATAATAAAAAAAAAATCTTCAGTTTCATATGTTTCATTCAGTTGATTTGTGGTCTTTGTCTTTAGGGAGCAGTTGGGGGTCTGATGGTGGGCATAGCTCTCTCGTTCTGGGTGGGTGTGGGGGCTTTCATCTATCCAGCACCCAGCAATAACACACGTCCACTCGAACTCAACACTGCTGGCTGTAACTTCACCCTCACAGCTGATGGATTCAACCAGACATCAGTCACTGCCAGCGCTCTCACCTCTGACAGGTGCTTCTACCATTCTCCTGGAGTCGAGTACTCTAAAACTAATTTCAGACCACTTTTGTGGAAAGAAAATTGTGTTTGTCAAACCATTTCATGGGGTGCACTACAAAAAAGAATGGAAAGTCATGACAGATGAGTAAAAATATACATTTTCTGACAGTCAGCACCCTTTTATCTATGTGAAATAAAACTATTAATTTGATTAATATTGTTAAATGCAATATTATATGAAAATGTAATCATGCTGTATAATGCACCTTCATCTCTGTCTTGTGTTAAGGTATTGGCTGGCTGATTCATGGTACTCTATGTCCTATCTGTACTATAGTGCAGTGGGCTTTATTGGCACTGTAGCAGCAGGTCTACTCATCACACTGCTGACGGGTGAGAGCAACATTTCATTAGCTCACACTGCCAGTTTAAGAAAACGAACTGAACCTCAATGAAGGGACAAAGAGTACCGAAGGAGCTTATGAGAGCTAGAATATCAAACAAAGTTATTTTAAAGAGGTCATGCATATGTTTATTTATACATAAATAACGTTAGTCAAGGTTTCTTTTACCAGAAAAACAGTTGCAAGTTCCATCATTAGTAACATAGGTCAATAATTCAGTGTCTTCCAAAAACATGGTTCCACCAAACATTCACAAAACAGCAGAAAGAAAAAAATGCTGTGTGGTTGGAACAGCCCTTGACTTGTGGTTAGCAACATAGATTTTTTTGGTTAGAATAACACAGATCATGCTCTTGAGCAAAATAAGAAAGCTGCAATAACGGTGCAGTATTTTGGCTAATAGCTAACATGCGATATTTTGGCTAATAACGTTTGGGCAGGTCAACTATGACTTCAACATAAAGCTTAATGTGACTGTCAAGATGCAGTGACCAAACCAAAAAACTGAAAATGGAGGGAGTTTGGGAAAGAGATGGAAAGAGAGTTTTGTGTAGCAAAAATTTGGAGCACTGCAAACTTACTGTTCTTAATTCTTATTTAGGGCACATACTGTACTGTACTGTATATGAATAATTTTACAGCTGTAATATTTGTGTCCCATAATACATATTGCTTCCATGAGCCAAGTTGCTCAACAATTTGGACAGTCCTCTGAATGAATTCACCCTGACATCAGAAACATTAAAGGGATAGTTCACACAAAAATGAAAACTTTGTCATTAATTACTCACACTTATGTTGTCCCAAACTCGTAAGACCTTTGTTTATCTTCAGAACACAAATTAAGAATCTGAGAGCTCTCCCCATGCACAGCAATTAAATTACCACAGTCAACACACAGAAAAAAAGCAAGGTCATCGGTTGTGTTGTGTTTTTGTAGAGTATCTCAGAGTTCATTTTGTTGATTACGTTCTTGGGTATTCTCCAAAATGGAGGAAGATGGTAACTCGGGGAGAACTGTTAAATAAAGTCTGTAATTATTTTCCTTGTGTACAAAGAGTATTCTTGTAGCTTCGTAAAAATTTAACCCCTGTTCGACAATACAGACTGTCCTTGCTTCTGAAGATGAACAAAGGTCTTACTGGTTTGGAACGACACGAGGGTGAGTAATTAATGACAGCATTTAAATTTTTGGGTGAACTAACCTGGACTAACAGGAAAGCATTTGATGTTGAAGACGTATTGTAAAACTGTCATTCTGGTGTTGGCAGGGCCAATGGATCCCAGAAAGGTAAAGCCAGGACTGACTCGATCAATGAAAGACGTAATCTGCTTCTGCTCTGAGAAATCCAGGCACACAGACTTTAGTGAAGACAAAGAGGTGAAGAGGCATCATTTAGACTGTGGATTTGAGTATTTTGAATGCAAACCAACCTTTCTTTGCTTCTCTTAGGATATGGGAGACTTTGGCGATGCATGGGAGAAACATACAGACACAGAAGGTGTTATAAAAATGGAGGATAAGGACAAGAGCGATGATGATAACCTTCAGGAAAATGGTTACACGAATGCCGCTTTTGACCATAATGAAACTAGTCAAGTTCAAGCAAAGCTTTAACTTTTTGACGTTGGTCACATAAACATAGAAAATGTTCAGTGAAGTAAAAAAATACTTTAACTATTTAATTTAAAAGACACAATTAAATAAAATTGAGATCCAAATCTTTGTTATAGACATTTTTGTACAATTCTTGTGTGCATACTGTTGTTTTCTTTACATGTAAACAGGGATGAAGAAGGAGTCACTTAATGGCCGTTTAGGACATAACTATAAACAATAAAATCATGTGATGTCATCAGGAGTACTGAACGTTATTCAAGCCTGAGACACACTGCACGGTTTTTGCTGTCCCAGATGAAAGACTGGCATCATGAAACAATCGTGACAATTTCTGATTGACCATGATTGTTTCACGATGGCAACCTTTCTTCTGGAAGAGTCGGAAATATATAATGTTTAAGGCTTTAGACTGTGCTCCTGCATCGACATTTTTGCGTAGTTTTGAAGCCTAGTCCTAACTCAGAAGTCCAATTCTGCTCCTGCAGGACCACTATCCTGCAGAGCGTAGCCTGGAAAGTCCACTGATCTTAAATACCTTGGTTAGCTGGTTCATGTGTGTTTAATTAGGGCTGAAGCTAAACTCTGCTGGATAATCTCCCTCTGGGAGCAGGACTGGACTCTCTTCCGTAACCCAATTCTAAAACTGGTGGTACTCATTCCAGTTCCTGCATCTATCCTCCAGCAAAGTTTTTCTCATATCCTAATCAACTGCACCTTAACCAAATACTTAGGACAGTCAGGAAAACTTGGCAATTGCAAACAGGTTTGTTGGGGTAGATTTGTCAAATTCTGAAGGAACATACATATCCAGGAACAAGAACGAGAAGAATTGATAAAAATTTCTCTCTTCTGACTCAGGGATCTCCAACACTGCTCCTGAAGAGCTAATGTCCTGCAGATTTCAGCTCTAGCCTCATTTAAACAAACCTGAACCAACTAATCAAGGTGTTCAGGGTCACTTGATAATTACAGGCAGATGTGTTGGATCAGGATTTAAACTGAAGTCAGCAGGACTTAGGCCTACCCATGACACCATCCTGAATCTAACCTAACCCTAACCTGCAAGATTCAGTTTACAACTTACCATTTATAACATTAAATCTTTCTATAATTTATTCAGAAAATGTTTAATACAATTTTTATTTTAGTTTTCTTTACACACAAAAAGTATTTTCATGGCTTCATATAATGAAGATTGAAACAATGATGTCACTACCTTTCTGTGTACTTTTAAATTTGTGCTATTCCAGACAACTGGTTTATAATTGGTTGCTCTATGTTCTCTTCATCAGTCTTCATAAGTGAGGATGCACAATTCAATTCAAATGTAATAAAAATGTTTAGAAAATGTCTTTGGAAGTTTATGACAACTTGATTAACCATTTTGCACTGAATGACTTATACAATGAACTAATGAGTAGATGTTTTGAGGGGTAAGACTAGAACAGAGAACTATATAATACATTTTGAGCAACATGATATTAACAAAAGGGACCCCTGTTCTGGAACTATCAGGATATTGGATCCAGGTACAGAATCTATGAATTATGCTTACAAGAGTGCTCTGTGATCTTCAGGACTCAGATTTGGTTTCAGTATACAGTACTGTTATTCAAATGAGAGTAATTCAGCCATGAGCCAAATAAATTTTGTTTGTACCAACTAACATGTTATAAATATGATATAAACACTTTAATGAATCTGAACATGTAGGTCAGAACAGCTTTACAAACAATTTGTACATAAAATACATTCTGTTATGACGATAATGAGTCCCATTGGCTCCACACACACCCACCAGTATCATTGCTATTTGCATAACATGCATACGCATTATGTACAGTAATCTGCAAAAACACAGAAATCTGAAATGGAATTTGAAATTTAAACCTAACCACCCGAAAACTCCAACTTTTACCATCCAACTTTAATAATACTAGCAATTACATTGTTTTGAATAATGTTGCAGGAATTGAGTCATTATTCGAATAATGCGTAAGTCTGTGTAAGATATGTTAAGCACTGACTATAATGGTATAATACATGCTCATTATAAACATTTTTATTGTTTCATGTGCTTATGACAGGCATTTCCAATGAAGACATTTTATACACAACCAAGTGTATGTGATTAAACCTGAAGAACATTTGTTGTCCAATAGCCTGTAAATGAATGTTAATGAAATCACCACAAGGCCATTAACAACTGATCATTCATGACGAAGAACCACCACAACACGTACTGATCTCAGGTCAGTCTTCTCCGGTTTAAGCAGATATAGGCCATGCACATTTCACAGTAAGAAGTGCACAAATACACAAAGGTTTGTCAAGAGCCCTTGATGGGCTGGGCTCCTCAATGAGGTCATGCATAGATTACAGTACACCAAGAGAATGGTGTGTCATATTTAAAACTACTTCCTCTTTCAGATAAGTTTCACACTTCCATTCTACTGATGAAATTCTGGTCCTGCTTAACATCCATAACACATAAATCATCAAAGCACACTTTAGTTTCTAATACAGTGATTCTCGACTGGTTTTTATTCAGGACCCAAATGGCGAGTGTTGCATTTTTATTGTTTATTGACTCCTGCTATCAATAAACTAGAGCTGTCTTAATCGTGTCCATAATAAATGTCTCTGTTTACATAATATATGTGTGTGTACTGTGTATATTTATTATGTGTATATAAATACACATGTATGTATATATTTAGGAAAACATGTTATGTTTATATTTTAAATATCTCTATATATGATATGAATGTATACCTATAAATACATGAAATATGTTCTAAATATGTTCTACATATATACAGTATGTGTGTTTATTTATATATAAATAATAAATGTACACAATACACACACACACATACAGTATATTATGCCAACAAAAACGTTTATTTTGGATGCTATTAATCACGATTAATCATTTGACAGCACTACAATAAACTTACCACAACAGACCAGAGACCAATTTCAAGTTGCTACTGACCAGTTGAGAACCACTGTTCTAATAAACTACACAGTGATATTTGTAACATTTTTATTTTGAAAGTGAATCCTAAACAGAGGTAATGGGGAAAAAATTACACTAAAGTTCTTTCATGAAATTCAACTTAAATTCAAATTTTATTCAGTGTAGTATCTATAAAGCGAGAACACAATCTAAGCTTCTTTTTAGAGTTTTTAGATTGTATATCTGTACCTATATGGGGTCTGACCCATGCAAATGGAAAGTGCAAAAATATATACTTAAAAAAGCAATACTAGATTCAAGCTAAGAAAATATGATACAAATATCTCATCTGCAAACACTCAAAGGCATCGACTGTGTTCGAAATGGAATACTAATGTATTTCTTGAATAGTAATTGCACACCGCACAGTACACACTGAAATGTGCCTACTATGTTCTACTTAGTTATCGCTGCAAAATAAACGTGCTTATATTGCACTTTTTCGCAGTTTGATCAGAGAATGAGTTGAGAAAGTCACGGCTGATATTACTTTGAGTGCATATGTCACACTGAAATGTAAGGTCAGGCTGAACACATTGCATTGTGGGACAGTATCTTAAGCACTGCTCTATTATGCAGATTATAGCACATGTAATAAGCCTTAACATTCAACACACAAAATTCACATTCTTTGCACGCTATACATACTGAAAAATAGTATTAGTGGTAGGGTAGTATGCTATTTCGAACATAGCCATTGCTTTTTGAAAAACTGTGCAAGAATGAGATGCATGCTGGGAGCCCTCACTTCATCAGCTTTACAAAACTCTCGCTCTCTCTCACGCACATGCAAACACACAGTTATAAATGCGCACATTTAAACATGCACACATACACGCTCGCAAATAAGAAATGTACAGAAAATACATTTTACATTCATACAAAAAAAAAAAGCAAAAAAAGCAAAATGTAAAACAATTACATGTATACTGTCCCAACGGTAATTCTATCGTCACATTTGTTTAAGCTCGAACTGTATGGATAATGGTGGATAGATTAATATGCTGTGACGTTTGATATTTTACAGTAGCTGACTATATTTAGAGGGGAACACTAGCTTGCTTCTTACTTCAGTTTATGTATACTGCAAACAATTTTTAGTACATCCATTATGCAACAACAAATGCTTTAAACAGTAGTATGCTACATTGCTGGGTTCGTGTTCTTTGTGATCATTTGTTATTCAAATTGAATTGAAATTGACTGTCGTTTTTTTTGTTTTTTGGCTTGTTAAAATGAAAAAAAAATCAAGATTTAGGCTGAATTTAATTTTTTGGTTCACGAGTAGAAAATGGATAAATGACAAAAAATTTAGTTTTCCACTTGTGGGCGGTCATGACAATCTGCATTGTTTTTTTTTCTTCCCATAAAACTGTTATGAAGCTTGGGCCACTGGTAGGAAGCTTTTCAACAGCATAACATGCTGCGTTTTACTAGTCAAAGGGGTAATTTTTTCACCTGGCACCCTGTTGTAGAGTTAGAATTGTAGCGTACATTTTCAAACTGAATGAATTTAATTTTTGCACAGTTGCAGAATAACATTACTCTGTGCTTCTTACATTATTATGTTTATAAAGTGAATGAAAGCAGTGTAGTAGTAGTTCACTTAGTTAATCTCTGTGTGTCTTAAGTGGTCGCGTGTCAAGCACGAAAAACACATTTAATGTAAATTCTGAATAAAGCCTATTATTGGGATGCTTAGGCCCTAGCCTGAAATCGTTCAGATTTGTGTGTAATAGCAAAATAATTAAATTTTGTTTCGTTGTATTGTTAATTTAGGAAAAACAAACAAAATAAAACAAACATGTTTTGTTTGTTCCATTTGTTTTAAAGTAACGACCAAGCAGCCAGCTGCAGATAGAGCTATTTTTGAAATAAATATTTCTGTGAAATATTAGGCTGCACAGAAAGCTGACATATTGATTTATACTGTTATAGAAGCAGAACACAAACTGATGATGATGTCATGGGCTCAGATTGACCAATCGGCGGTAAGGGCATGTCGTGACCGCCCATATGTGGAAAATTACATTTCGATTAGTTTATCTGTTTTCTACCCGTGAACGAAAAAACGAAATCCAGCCTAAATCTCGATTTGTAATTTTTTTGAACAAATTGAAAAACAAATTATCACAACGCACACGGACCTTGCTGCTACATACAGTACCTTTTTGATTCAGAAGTGAATAAAATAAAAACGGTAAATCTGCATTTTCATAATACATTTTGGTGTTCCAATCAAATAATGAAACAAGAAGGATTTTTATTTTTTCTAGTACATTAATCGTACGGAAAGTGTGCTATAGGAATGATGTAGTTTTTGTAGGCCAAAGCCTAGAAAGGTGTATTTTAGCAATTCCAGTTCTATTATTATGATAAGTATTAAATCACTGCATCACCCTTTTGAACTGTAAGTCACAAGCATTGCATTGTGGGATATTGCATTCCACACAGCTCACCCAGGTTCTATGATAAATATTTTTTTAAACTTAGTAATTTATCTTGGTGTTTTATACATACAGACAATTCACAGCATATATACTATTTACTACTGAGATGCTAGTATGTTGCTCCAAAGATAGCCACTGTCTTGCGCATAGACCGATGGCAACACAAAACTCATGACAGCTGAGCAAAAAACGCAGCTACACTCACACAGCAATTCAGTTCACACACGCTACAAAACCAGGCATATGAACAAAGGACATATTCTTATAAAATAATGAAAAACAAAGAAACAACATGCAATTTAAAAAATAAGAAATCATGCATGTTACTTATATCACCATTTTGCCAATATTGCCAATATTGGCTATTTGTTTTACTTTGCCTTGACAAAATTACTTATTGTACTGAAAGACAGATCTGCATATCTTTTCAAGGCGATGCAGTACATAAAAACTGTTCATTTGCATAAACCAACTGATTTTTATTTGGTAACTTTTACCAGGAACCACTTGTAACAAGAATCACAATGTGAGATGCTGGCAAGCGAAGAGAGAGGGTGTATCGGTAAATATGTTCGTAAGTAAACGTTACCACGTTGCCTGGTCACCAGGTAGAGAACTGCTTCACAGCGGGATGACAGCTGCCACGCACAGAGACAATTAGGCAAGCAGAAAACAGGAACTCCAAAAGCCCTTTGTCTGCATAGTAAACAATCCAACCGCATAAGCGCTCCATTCAGAACTACCACAGAACACAAATGAAAGAGCAGCGCCACTGCAGGCCATGCTGGGAAGGACACGTGTTTGATGAATGATTTCCCACCTACACACTGGAGTTTATGGTGTGTCTGTTGATGAGGCTGCACATGGACAAAGTGGTGGTTTGCGGAAACTCTTTCATGTGCTGCGGCGTACTCTGGCACAGACGTTTGTTGACTATTAAGAAGGCAGGCGGCTCCAGTTGTGCTTTCGGAAATCCAATTTATTTAATTTCCACTTGGTTTCAAACTTATACCATTCATTTCATCCTCTTCAAGACACATTACCATCGACAAAAGCCCAATCATGACTTTCTTTAATATAGTCAGTTTCAAACTTCTTTATCACAATCCATAATTTGGCCAGATTGCTTTCATAGCTACTTTAGCTAATGAGCCAAAAGTTTAAGCATCCAATCATTGAAGTGTTAGAACTACTCAGAAGGATGAAAATATAGGATAATCAGAGGTCTCAGGTAGGGATCGTGTGATTGAGAAGAACCTCTTTGGTGCAGAGTACAGCTGCCAACTTCTGGCTCTAAAGGGCCACCTGGAGATCAGGTTTGTCAAAGGTTTGTGCCCTGGTTTGTCAAAGCAATGGAAAGTGGGCAGCCCATGCATGTAGTCAATAAAGCTAGCTGTCCAAGGTAGCAGAATGGTTGTACATGAATGTCCGTGTTCACATATGTGCTGCAGGTGTTCATTTTGCAAGGACGCTTGTTTGCCACTCTCAGGTCTTTATGTGCTTTTGTGGGTAGTGTATGTGGGTCTCCAGTGGGTGGTTTTTTGTGTATTCATGGATAGGCATGGCTAAGGCCACTCGTGGTGATAACGTTTTCCATTCTTTTTCCTCTCTTTTTGCAGGTGCTCCAGTTCTGCCTCATACATCATCTCCTGCATCAGGTATTTCTCCCTGCGCATGCGATCACACAGGTCCTTGGGCATGTCTGGAATCATGTGGGCTATGAAGGTCTTAATGCCAAACACCAGGTGCTATGGAGAATATAACAGACAATAAAAAAAATCATAAACATGAAATATTCTTAGGTTGCATTGTAGTACTGAGACAGAATTAGCCTTGTGTGAAGGAAGATCAGTGCTACCTAGAATAAGTCTATTTACCAAAATCAAAAGTCTGGCTTCAGGGATTTGATACATTGCACTGGGATTACTAGTTCCTCTCTGCCCATTCCAGACATGGCTTGAATAGACAATAGCAAGCATGGGAGTCAGGCAAGATAACAAGAAAGCTAATAAACACAGCTTCTTCCATCAGTGGATAATGCATCTCCCTAGGCCAAGAGAGTGAGGTTTTCCTGCAGTTATTAAATAGCAGTTAGACTGTTACACTCACTCTGCTAACCTCACCCTCATCTGGGTCATGGCACCACTGTACCACTCAGTGAACAGCGATTAAAGTCAGGCACATAAACAAGGACTCTAAAAACTGCAGCTTCTAACACCAGTCACCAGTTATTCTAAACTCTAATTCACAATCCTTGCACCTGACAATTCTTATCTTCCCAATTTCCAGTGGCCATGATCTAACCACAATATCAGAGAGAAATGATGATCATGTTTCATAAGATAAATAGTGTCCAGTCCATCTCCTGGAGGGCCACTATCCTGCAGGGGTAACTTAAATTCTAATTAAATACACCTGACCTAACTATTCAAGGCTTTCAGGATTAATACAATCTTCTAGGCAGAAGTGTTTTGGCAGGTTGGAGCTAAACTCTGCAGGCCTTAAAGAAGCAGTACTGGACATTCCTGCTCCAGACCCCACCCCGTCCATGACTCTAAAATCTAAATAGCAAATAGGAATGTTTTTCTAGATTCTAGAACATGGATCTTCAAATCTCCAGGACTGAATTTGGACTAGAACCTTGTAAGATTTACCAAAAGCAATTTTAAAATCATGAATGGCTTGTAGCTTTGCAGGCTAAAATTTAAAAGTAGCTTTTCCAAGCCAACAATTTAAGGTGAGGTCAATGTAGGCACAATATGAACACGAGGTATAGACAAAAAACGGGTTTGCCCGTAGGTTCCTTATCACCCTTATTCAACAAAGCCCCACTTTGATGATGATGGCTCTATCTGAATTAGCCCCAGTGTCAACTCTAAATGGGGTTTTACATTATTCCTTGTCAGAATTAGCCTCAGAATCTGCTCTAAAATGGGGTTGTCCAGAAGTTACTAGTTAATTTTGTCTGAATTAGCTCAAATATGGATTATGTAGGTCCTACATGAAACCTGTGGACAAATCCATTTAGCGTCCGTTCCTGAATTCCATTTTTTTGCTTACACTATCTCCCATTAAATGTTGACTGAGATTGTTAATGGTGTAAAGCATTCATTAAATAATATAGTTAAATTTTTAAGTAGCACTGACCTCAAACACAATGATGAAGGCTAATCTGGCAGCCAAAACATGCCAGAACTGCAAGGTGAAATCATAGGGTTCAGGACTCCATGGAGGTGCTCTGTAATCCCGATACCTGTAGAGGGGAATTAGACAAATTTATCTTGAGAAAAGACAAAACCTAATTAAAGAACAAGTGTATGAAAACATAAAGCAGTAGTATGAGTATCGCCATACCTGCAGTATCGAGGATGATAACTCCCATTTTTAAATTCACCCATATCAAAAACAGACAGGCTGTTGTTCAAGTATCCCCTTAGACATCTATGTAAAGACAAACACAACACAAATACACAGCATTAGCATCACAGAGATTCATTAAATACACATCAGTACAATTTGATTTGATACAGATAATTTCCATAAAAATTATTTTCAAAATAGTTTCCCAGAAATGCACTGATAATAGATGAAGCCGAATCCATCTTGGCAGCCACCCACCACCAACAGAGGTGCTAACTTAATAAATCTGCTCAGCTTTACAGTGCACATGCCTCTGGTGTGTTTGGCCCTGAAATTGATTCATGCAGCTATTTTGAAATCTTACTTCTCATGCCGGTAACCCTTGTCCACACAGGGCCCATATTTGAAAGCATAGACAAAGCGAGGGATATAATCCGAAGTGATGGCAATGACAAAGGCATTTGTTATGACAGCCACAACTCCAATTCCCTCCAGGATACCATGCCAGATACCTAATAAAAAATAAATAAATCTATCAAACCAAAATATATTGGAATTTACCAGAACAGATAAAACACAAATCTATAAAGTAATCTGCTACATTAAAAAACATTAAGAATTGATTTATTGCGAATATTCATGCTAATAATCTATATTTACAACAGACTGAATGAATTAATCACAACAAACAGCTTGCATTTAGATTGGAATAAACTGACACCAGGCTAATTGAGGGACTAACCGATGTCAGTAGCGCGAGCGGGCATCGGTCTCCTCCACTGTGTGACAAACTTGTAGGCGTCCAATCGGATCTCGATGATGTTGTTGAGCAGAGCAAGCAGGGGAGCCAGAGGAAATGCAGCCACAAAGATTGTAGTGAAACCAAACTGTAGAACTGTACAGAAAAAACATGCAAAACTTGTAGGTCGTCAAGTTTACAAGCAAGCACTGACACAAACACTTGCACAATGCATTGAACGCATGCAGCACTGATACAGAAACAAGTTTTTGTGTTTGTGGTGGTAACACATCTCAGGACAAAGCAGTTATCTTAAACTATCAGTTACATTCATTTAGATGTGTCATTATTGCGGCAGCTATTATCATCATGGTTTAACTCACTTAAACTAGGTGACTAACTTCTTCTTTACTATGATAGAAAATTACACACTAGACAAGATGGAGCAGGACTCACCCATCTCCAGATACTCGTCCACCAGGCCGTGTGCATTCATGGGCTGCAGGTTCCAGTCTCTATCCCACTGTGGCAGCTCTTCTTTACTCTTATTCTGTTCTCCTGCTCGTTTCATCTTACGTCGCGACCACCAGTTCTGCAGCAGTCTGAGCAAGAAACAAAAGGGGAAAAAAGAGTTATGAAGACTGACGGTTATGGCCAAATAATCGATAATTAAGTAAATAAGCCCCAGTATAAAGCTTTTGGTCACACTTTATATCAAGTGGCCTTACCTACTATGTACTTATACTTAAGCTAATCATTAGCACTTATTGAGTACAGTTTTTACATTATAATTCTATAAAAAATACACATTACATCTGTAATTAATTTCTGTAATTACATTTATAATTACACTCTTGGACCATCCCTAACCCACCTCACATTGTAAAGATTATACATATATATATATATATATATATATGCAGATAGTATAACATTATTTTTAAAAAGTAATATATATATAAATACCTTTACTTTTTAAATTTAATGTTATAATATCCGCAGCTCTAATTTGCTCGGAATACCATCCACTCATCAATAAATGTATTTAAAATGTATTTTTACAGTATTTGGTGTTGTTAAGTGTTAGGAAACAGTCACAAAACTAATGTTTAAGTAGCATTATATATCACTTTTAAGCATTTTTCACACAATGCACATTCAATCCAACTAAGTGCAATTCACTTTTACAAGGGGAGGGGACAGAATTAGGGTTCAGCGCAAGATAATAATAACAGAGTTGCCATTTTTCTATGAACACTGGAAAATGCACAGTAATGTTAACCCAAACATCCCTCCTTGTGGTTTGCTGATAGTCTGTTAAGCACCCTCTGTTGTCGAGGCTCTTTCTGATGAGGCATACATTTCTCTCTGTACTGCAGGGTTGGCAAAATCAATCAGCTGTGAACGCAGTGGACTGGAACTAAGGACAAACTCTCTCTTTTGAATGTTCAGTGCAGCAAACACCTCCTGTTCGGGCTAATAATTGAGTAGCACAGAGCTCTGTGTTCAAACACTCAGTAAAAAAGCCAAATCTTTTGAAATAAAATATATGAAACATACAAAGAAAAGCGCGACAAAGTGAAAAAAAAATTCAGGCTGTTAGCAAACTGAAAATATGAACATACAAAAGCATTTTCTCTGACACTGCAATAGTTTAACAATGCTATCTGGGTATTTTAAGATTGCAAGGGGGCCCCAGTCATCAAGTTCCATGGCCTCTCCAGGTCTGATACTCACGGGTAGCCCAGCTCCATGAAGTTATTCCAGATCTGTTTCAACACCATAATCACTCCCATCTGCAGGCACAAGTCAATCAGACAACCACTGGGATGACACTAAAAAAAACAACAACAACAACAACAACAAAAAACATTTATTTTGGTTGCCCTTGTGAAAAAGTACACTTTAGCACATTTTATGGAACAATTATAGAAATAACTGACTTATGTGTGAGCTGAATAGAACGTCCTAAGACACTTAATTGCAATTAAAGTAAAATGTGTGAGCTTTTTGGTAGCATTTAATGTTACAGTCCTGTTCCCTGTGCATACTATGCACTTTTTTAATGCATGCATGCATGTACTTGTATTAACACATAAATAATAAATATACACAATACGCGCACATGTATTATGCAAACTAAAACTTTTATTTTGGATGCAGTTAATCACAATTATTTATTTGGCAAGACTAATATTTAAAAATATATTTACAATTACATTTGGTTACACTTTATTTTAAGGTGTCCTTGTTACAGTGTAATTGTACATCAAAGTACAGAGTAATATTAATTAACTGCATTTACTTACTACACAGTTAGGGTTACCTGCATATAATTATGCATAACTGATTATTGGTTATTCATTTAGTAAGTACATGTAACCAGGGCCGGATTAACATGGCCAGGGGCCCCTAGGCTACAGGTTGCTGTAGGCCTCCCCCGGGCCATCCCTAATATCGTTGTTCAACTGTGGCGTGATTGACGTGTGTCTGACATTTATATACTGAAGGCGGATTTGCCTCACCCAATCAGCGTCAACTTATTTAAATGTTTATTTTAATCCAATGGATATTAAGTTTTTTCTTTCTTTTGACCAATTGGGGGCCCCCTGGGAGGCGGGGGCCCCTAGGCTGAAGCCATATAAAGCCTGTGCATTGATCCGGCCGGGCATGTAACGTGTGTAACAAGGACACCTTAAAATAACAACATGTCCTCCGACTAATACGCCCGTATGGATTATTTCTTCAATAGCGGTGAAATACGACCCATCAGAGTGTATATTACAATTGCACCCCTATCGGCAACAGAACATTTGCATATTAAAGTTTTGTACTGTTTTATCGGCCATGTGATTCAGGGTTGATGCTTTAGAAGATGATAAGAAGATCATGGGTCATGGGTCAGAGAACACATGTTTTCATAAAACCTTATAAATCATGATTTTGCGAAATTTTTGTAACGGGTAGGTTTAGGAGTTGAGTTAGTGTGGCCATTTGTACAAATTAAACGTAGTAAAATATGTGAGAACAGTAAAAACACTGCATTAAAATAAAACACAATACGACACTGTGATTATTTTTACGCCCACTAGAGGGTGCTTACCTTTAAAACGTAAATATAGGTCGTAATAAGGTATTTGCAGAAACGACCCATACGGGTGTATTAGTTGGAGGACAGGCTCCAGTGTAACCTTATAAGTTGCAGACATTTAAGATATATTGACTTTTAATTGTAATACTGAATAACAGATTTATAATAGAATTATAATCCAGTACTCTATGACAACTTGCTTGGCAACAAAAAAATTATAAAATAGTAATCTAAAATGTACTTTGAAGGAAAACTTTTTATTTGATAATAGCACTTTTTAAAAAAAAAATTTAAGTGAACTCTTTCTGTAATTAGACTTGGGATTTCTAAGTTTTGCAATTCAATACTACTAAACACATTTGCTTTTCACAAGGGTGGTTTTGATCTAAAACAGTACGCTAGTGTTGTGAGCGACCATAGTTGTTATGACGAGGCAATTATAAGAGAGTCTGCACTCAATAAAGATTTTATTGAAATCACATGTGAGTTGCATAACTGAGGGAACGTTGATCATGCCAAAAGGCAATAATAACCAAGTGTGTCGAAAACTCATTACCGCCTCATCTCACCCACCTCCTCCATCCTCCACCGGTTAAACAGCTTATTATAGTCACCCGGCCTGCCAGCAAACCTGCAGAATACACACACATCACAATGACACGTGTGAAATTAGCTCTGAAATTCAATTAGCCATGCTATTGAGGGGGAGGCGGTTGTGTTAGCATGTGTGCTAGTGTTATGAAGTTCCTGTAAGAGTTGATGAACAGATCTCAAGTGGAACAGTCTGGGTGAATGAAAGCAGCAAAAACAAGTAAACCAAGCACTGAACTGTACATCGACTGAATAGAGAGTTGCTTACCTTCCTAAAAAGAAAGCGATGTAGAAGGTGGAGCTGTTGAGATTGACAAACTGGAAGAGGAACATCTTGAGGGCAAAGCTGTTTTCCCATTCTGACTCTGTCCGAGGATGTTCTAGATCACAAGGGAGCTGTATTTTAGCCATTCGCTGCATGTTGCAGGCACGAAGAAAGTTTCTGTTACACTCAGTCAATAGTAGCCTTGACTGAATCAATACTTACCCAGGTTTGTAAGTAGGTAGGCCACTTTCTCATAGACCTGAGGGGTAAGCGAAAATCAACTGAGTGCCATTACAGAAAAGAATGAAAAATAAGTAAGTAAATAAATGCCATACAGTAAATTTACATGTTATGCCATAAATAACACATTTACTACATGGTTTATAATAAATTAAATATAGGAAAATTGTTAATATAACACACATTCCCACTCAAAAGTTTGAAATAATTGTTTTTTATTTTTGTATTTTTTTTATTCAATAAGTAAGCATTCATTAAGAGGGACAGTTTACAAATTATTATGTTACAAATTATTTCTATTCCTATTTATTTATTTCATCAAAGCATTGTAAAAAAAAAATTATATTGTATATGTATATTGTAATTTCCACAAAAATATGAAGCAGGACAACTGTTATTAACTGATAATATATATATATATATATATATATATATATATACAGTAAATACTGTATGTAGCAGTAAATAAGTGTATCAGAATGATTTATTATGGTGCTGAAAATTTGATGAGTTTCATTGAGTTTCACAGTCATGCATTTTATAATATCAATACAGAAAACTCTTAAATTGTAATAAAATGTCTCAATATAACCATAATTGCTGGATTTTGTTAAATAAATGCCACTTTAGTGAGCATCTTCTTTTAAAAACGTAAAAAAAATTAAATTTGTTAAGTTGCTATAAGTTGCAATGTTGTTATTATTAGAGAAAATGGCATTTTCATCTCTTGTCTTTAGTAAAATACAGTTGTCACATTGGTGCCACACAGAAATGGAAAGGATATTGTAACTGCTCAGAAATTCCATCTTTTATTTTATTGACTTTCTGTTTTAGAGGCAGACAAAATGCTGTAATGAAATTTGTGTTAGCTGGCAATCGCCTTACGTTTTATGTCTGGGAGCGACAGTATGTGATGGTAGTTACTCATTTTATGGTTTCGTTTTGAGGCTCTGGTTTTCAGAATAACCAGAGCAACATATGAGATGTTTTGAAATAAGAAAAGTATTACATATTTGTATTTATTTATTTTTCGATTGGCTGGTGCCGTGAAAAGAGCTATGCCGCTAAAAACACATTGGATCTAATGGATTAACAACATTTAAATTTAACTGACTGAATGGGAATGTATTTTATTACAAACATTGTAATGTTATTACTGACAATATTATAATATGTTTTATGATATTATTTATTTTATTCCCTTTGTACCAATTCCAGGAGAGTGACAAAATATCAGTTTGCAATTTCACTATTTTTTTGTAATAATGGTTTTATTGCTTCAAAGGATATTTTTTGTTTGTAACTGATTGTATTGTATAACTCTTGTGGAAAAGCCCTCTAAAAACATTTTTTTGTCTTTTTGTGTGAAACTTGAGGGCAACATTTTATTTTATTTATTTATTTATTTTTGTCCCGGGGACCTTTATTGTGTCTCTGCTGGAGTGAAGAAGAGGCCTTCGGGGCTAGAGGAAAGACTCTCACCACATTCAGAGACATGATGATCATGAAGTTGATGCAGACTCCAGTGCCTGAGGTGGCGAACTGCCAGTTCTTCTTCACAAACTCCCACTGGAATGAAGCAAACTTCTCCATGGCAATGAGTCGGAACACCACCACGGCAAACACGGCTGTCAGGACCAGAGAGATCTGGAGTAAAGATGACGAGATGTGAACATAACCGAATATTATAAATAGATGGATACATATTGGAATCTTGCAGAAGTTTTCCTTTACGAAGTTAGGCACAGTATTGATATGCATTTCCATTTAATTCAAGTCCACCAGAGGGAGACAATTATTTATAGTATAGTGCAGCTTACTAATAATATTTTATTCAATCAAAATCACAATGAAAATGTTTATTTGTTTTTATTTTAAACAAATAGGGTTTGTAACTGACAGCAGTCATGGACACTTATTTTTTTAGAACATTCAGTTGTGACATCTGCACTCTTTTACATTTGTGGATGAAACACCAGCCTGCAATATGTAACATATGCTTTATACAAATGCATCTTATGAGCATCATTTTGTCAGATGTGATCAAACATCTGCAATTGTTTCTCATGCCTGTGCAGTGTAATTACTGTACACGGAAGAGTACTGAATAATTTGAATTATTCTGGTTACACTTTATTTTAAGGTGTCGTTGTTACAGTGTAATTATACATTTATTACCATTAACATTAATTAACTACATGTACTAACTATACAGTTAGGGTTTGGCATAATTTATTGTTAATATAACAGTAAGTGCATGTAACAAAGACACCTTAAAATAAAGTGTTACCCTGCAAACATGTGGCCTGTTACAAAATAATGGTTGCACTTTATTTTAAGGTGTCAGGTTTTAGGCCCCATCACAGCACAGAAACGGCACTTGTTAAAATCACCAATGACTTGCTTCTTGCGTTAGATCAAGGCTGCATCTCATTGCTAGTTTTACTTGATCTTAGTGCTGCGTTCGACACTATAGATCATGACATACTAATAGA
>JAUMHI010000074.1:13698585-13709951 GCA_032359435.1 Enteromius unitaeniatus | reverse complement strand
TCATCATGGTACCAATAATGCCTGACTGCATCGGTTTGGATTTGTCAACCCAAAACTAATCCTGTAACTCTGAGTTTAGTTTAGCTTTTTAGCCACCATCATGGTACTGGTGTTCTTCAGTGGTTTATCTACATGTTCATTTGGCAACATAACAGTAACGTCGAAGTGATTCGACTGAAAGGGTAACTGGATATCAGGGACAAAAGGGTATCGTTATATTCCTTAATTTTTCACTGTCTACATTACAGCATTACAAATTATGTGTTTTTTAATGTATCCAGATTAAATTACCCTCAGTCCAATCCAATGTGGTAAATAAAAACCCCCATCCTCAGCCTTCTGTCACACTACAATTATCATTAGCGGAGAATTCATCTCACGCTTTCACGATTCAACGCAAAATTACAGATTTTCATTAATTATGGAATTGTATTATGAGAGCATTAATTAGTGTAATATCCATTATCAACACTCAAATGGTACGATTTGCATAGAACATTATACTCAAAATGCATTATCCTGGGACTGCGTATTTCTGTAATAATATGATAAGATACACTGCAAGCCAGTCAAGGAGTCTGTGGCCAAATATGCTTTGATGTGGACATAACTGAATATAAAATCCGCACTTCTGCAGAGGCCTAAACATCAAAGATTCTCTTTCTCTCTATTCCATCACATCTCACCTTCCCTGACTGTGACGTTTCTTCCTCTGCAGTCTCCACACATCACTCTTATGTCAAGGGCATGCACTGTTTGGGCAAAATTCTGTTTTCATTTAACTGCAGCACTGCACAGATGTGTCAAAAAAAATGTTAGAGAAACCCTCGAAAAATAAACAAGAATGCTTCAAGAATGAGAAAGATAGGACAAAGTAGAATGGCAGTCTGCTGTAGTTATTTCATCATTAAGCATCATGGGATCGGTGGATATTTGGGTTTTAGTCAGGCATCTGCAGAAGCTTCAGGGCCTATCGGAATACCACTGCTGACAGCAAAAGTAGTTGAACAGTTTAACAGTTAGTGAGCCTGTTGGTCTGTTTAAAGTCTAAAGACCAAATTGTTGTTGCTTTTCCAACATCTGGGTTTATTCTGAGTGAAAATATATCATAAGTAAAATATTGATATTTGATATTATTTTCTATAGCACTGCCACAACATTAAGGGCATAAAATATAAACAGGATAGAACATGTCAATGAGGTATATTTTTACATGAATATACCTCATTGCACATCAAATTAGCTCTTCCTTGAGCTGGAAAATGGCCACCAATATCTGTGTTTACTTGCATGACTCAGTAAGAGCACAGACAAGCTGCAACCACACGGTCACTGATGCATTTCCCAAAGAGCACTATTAAAGCGCCCCTATTATGGATTATGAAAGGTTCATATTTTGGTTTTAGGAGTCCCCAACAACAGGTTGACATGCATGCAAGATAAAAAAACATTCCTTTCCTTATAATATGCATTTATTTTTACTTTATTAGCTCATTCACTCCCAAACGATTCACTCAACGATTCAAACCCCTCCTTTGTGTGACTCTAATCTGTTGTGATTGGTCGATCAGTCTAATTTTCATCCCATCACGTATGTAATGTCTGGTAAAGCAGTGTTTGTGAGCACAGTGCTGCTTTGTGTACAGCATTACCGGGGAAACAGATATTTTTACCACTCCAAAAGCCTAGTGCATTAGCATTTTCATTTAGACCAACGTGATAATGGTGCATTCACACCAGATGCGAACGAAGCGTTAAGCACGAGTGATTTACATGTTAAGTCAATTCAAATACGCAATTAGGCATCCTGTGGTGCGAGTTGCGTGAATGACGTGATTCGCGCAAATGAGGTGACATGAATTGGCAGAAGCCCCTCCCATGATGCAAATTTGCGTTTGCTGTAAAGCGAGTTTCATGCCTGAATGACGTGAGTAAACTCAAAAATGTTCAAGCATCCAACTACGCGCAAATAGTGTAATTTATTTCTGCAAGTTGCGCCTGGAGTGAACGTAGCATAAGACCAATAAGTCGGCGAGTAATATGCTAATGTTTCATGTTAACGTCAACAGGCTTGGGATTAATTAAAAACTTGTTTTAATGATTTCGAGTCAACTCAACTTTTATGTATTACACACCACATGAAAGGTTATTTTCAAAAATTCATAATATGGGCACTTTAACAACCTAAGATTGCAAGTTTTCTGAAAACCACAGAACAAGCATTCGCAAACAGTTTCCCGAACTTTTGGGGCTGGAGCTACAGCTCTCGACCTACTTTCCTGTTAGTATGGCATGATCATGCTCCTGAGCAGAATACATCTACATCTTTTAGTTGAATAAAAGTGTAATTTTTAAAGCGCATTCATGTTTGTATGTGCTCTATTATCTAGGGCATGACTAGGGCAAACTTTGATTAAACCAAGGAAGTGATTCTATTTACTATACAGCAAAACAGCAGTTTTTTGCTGCTTTTACTGCAACTACTTATTACAAATAGTGAAAACAAATCAGTTTACAACATAATACATCAGCATTGAACTCATACAAAATGTACTTTGTAAATGATCTTAAATGAAGGGCTAATTGTTCTTGTAAATAGACACTGTTTAAACAAACACTGATTATAAAAACAGAGAACAAAATAAATAAGTAGTCCTCAGATCCCAGATGCCTTATTTATTATTTACAGTAATAATTTGGCATTTATTCAGTCTTAAACCAGTTAATTGGCTTAAGTTATTACTCAATCACGCACTTCAATGTCAATAAAGATACTGTATTGCAGCAAAATGACTGATACTTCATAACTATGTAGTTGATGGTAGTTAAGAAGTGAGTCATGCTGTTATAAAGGAAATCTATCCTAGATCAGTGTTTCAGTGCATCAGTAAATCAGTGCTGTCAAAATAAAATGTGTGTGTGTGTGTGTGTGTGTATATATATATATATATATAGGTGTGTGCTGTATATATTTGCTATTTGTATATAAATAAACACACATACTATATATATTTTAAGAAACTATGTTATTTTTATATATGAAATATATTTATAAATAATAGAAATTATGTACAGAAATACATGTAAAGATTCTCTCTCGCTCTCTTTCTCTATATATATGTGTGTGTATTTATATGTACATAATAAATAAACACAGCAAACACATATATTAAGTAAGCAAAAACTTTTATTTAGGTTGCAATGAATTGCTTGACGGCGCTAATCTAAGAATGAGGACATCTAAGTATCATTTATCAGGATAAAAGTGCAAATACAGCCTACCGATCCATTTTTGGTACCAATAAAGTCCAACTTCCATAATATTCTCATAGGGCTGTATAACGGTGGAAGGTAACTCGTTCAGTCCCACAAAGAGCAGGTCATAAGCTACCAGCTTCTCAGTGGCCCAATCCAATCCTCGCCCTGTATGCGCATATTAACTGAAACCCAGTTTAGCTTTCCAGGGGGAATGTCAGTGCAATAACTATACTAGAAGTCACTTTGATTAAAAGCATCTGTTGAATGACTGCTTACTGCAATAACCTGAAACTGCATGTGCTTTAGTCTCATGTGAAAACCTAAGAAACAGAGTTTGGTGGCTTCTCCTCAGTCCTGGTATGCTGCATGAGTCCTAAATAATTAACTGTGAGTCATTAAAGAGCTTCTAATGCCTGCAATAATCTGTATATCCGCTCTTCGATCGATAGCTAATGACTGTGCCAGAGTCGTGTCTAGGTAGCGGCACTATAAATACATGCCACTGTCATTCTGCTTAAAGGGGAAATGCGTAATTTACTGCGGCGGCTTTGCACTGGAGCCTTTCATTCTGATCACTACATTCAGAGATAAAATGAGGATGGGTATGTTAATAAAGTGCATCCTCACAGGTGTGGAACAGTTCTGTAAAAAGCTTTCCCAATGGCAGTATAAATTTTGTATCAGCAATTCTGCAGAAAAGTAATCAGGCTAAGTGAATTAACTCAGGAACTACTGCATAACATCAGGATTATCCTTGCTTTTATTATATGTAATTAAAATATGTAATATATTTAATTATAAAATAAAATGAAATACAATTCAGAACAGTAATAATATTTTTTATGGTAAACTATTTTACTTACGTATTCAAATAATAATAATAATTATTATTATTATTATTATTATTATTATTATCAATTGTGGGGTTTTTGCATGTTATTTTCATATATTAGAGTAAAGAGTTTTACATTATTATTATTATTGCTGTTGTTGTATAAAATAAAAGTTTTTTGTTAACATTTATGTCTACTGTGAATATTTAATGTCTATATAAATACACACACAGAGTGTATGTATGTGTGTGTGTGTGTGTATATATATATATATATATATATATATATAAAACAGTATATTTTCTTATACTGTTTTTCTTATGTGTTTATATTTAATATATGTATGTGTGCTGTGTTTTTTTATTTTGTAAACAAAAACTTTTATTTTGGATACTATTGATCTCGATTAATTGTTTGACAGCACTAAATTATTATTAATAATTGTTGTGATACTTCTTCTTGTAGTATCCACTGCTAAATTGCTGCTCAAGACAGAAACAAGGCAGTGTTCCGGATGGGTTTTAGCTCTCTAAACTAAACCGCTGCAGAAGGTTGATGCAAAAGGCTAGATCTGCTCAATGAGATGGGAGTGATGTGAATAATATACGCTCAAACACACAGACTGCTAGTTACTGAGTGACAATGCAGTCTTTTACCCATTTCAGTCTCTCAGTTCAATCTCTGTAACAGCATGCTGTAATACTACTAAAGAGCTTCTATAGAGAAGTGTAATCATATCTGTATTGTATCTCATGTGTTCAAAACAAGGAACAAACGCACTTTATCAAAACAAAGTGTAACACGCACCTCTAATATCACAACAGTGCACCAGCTACTGTCCTTTCCATCCCACAGTGAGCTGCTAAAACCTGCAAAACTGGCTCTTTCTTTTCTGTTTCACTGTAATCAAATCATCAATTGAGTCAGAATCACCCTGAGAGCAGCGATTTTTAGCACAGTGCGATTTAATAGGCAGATGACCACTTAGTGTGTGTGGCGACCCCATTAAACAAGAAGGAAAATCAATGAAAAGTGTTTTCCCATAACCCTGAGTCAAGATACCAGAAACATTTTTTTTTTCATCTATGGTTCATGTTACTGATCACCAAAACTGCAGATGTGAGAACAACAAGAGCATCCAGTGCCATGCAAAACTGGCAAAAAATTAATCCAGGGAAGTCACATTAGAGCTTGAACAAATGAGTAGCTTTAATATAAAAATAAAGAGATACTAGAGAGATATCCCTGATTAAAAAAACTCTTTAAGGACTGTTAATAGAATTTCAGTATTTAAATATAGGATCAAGCGAAGACAATGCTAAACAATTAGAAAAAAAAATATATATATATATATATAATGTTATATATTGCATTAGCATTCCACATTCATTTAAGGATTTCTAATTCTTTTTATTAAAATAATTTGTTAATAAATCCTTGAAAAAAATTAATCCACTGAAATTACACTAGAGCTTGCGGTGGTTGAACTTCACAGATGAGTAGTTTAATATAAAAATAGAGAGATATCCCTGATCAACAGAAGAGAATAGAATTTCTGTGCTTATTTAAATATGGGATCAAGACAATAAAAGATCAAGATAATGAAATAATAGTACATTTATAAATAAATACATATATATGTGTGTAACAGTATGTAACAAATTTTTGATATAAGTTCTTATATCATTCCTATAGCCTGAGATGTTTGAGGTTTTTTTAATAAGCAATGAATATGTATATTTAACTGTTTCTGAACCCCTTGAAAACTTCTCTTATGCAATAATCATTCAAATCCTTGAGATCTATAAAAGCGAATAAGCAAACCAGTTGTTTGACTCGTGATCAATTCATTAGAGCAATATAAACATTCCAGTGGCACCCAGTATCTAACCAACATGCGCCAAACACTTGATCATGAAGTTGAGCATACCATGAACGAATCTCCAAACCGGGACCTGAGCTACAGCTGCCCAGAGCCGCACTTTCCCCCCAAAACACGTTCTCCCTTACGCGAAACCCCCGCAAAAACAGCACTCTCACTGACCCTTCTGCTGCTTGAAGGACTGTATGGATCCAGAGTGATGCACCATGGTGGCTCCCGACAGATATCCTCGCGTGCAGAAGATGAAGGCAGGATACATGAGAAAGTATGGAGCGATCGCGTAGGTGTCTCTCCTCTGCGCAACCCAACACCTGTCTACCCTCGCGCTCCACCATCCGGGGCTGTTGTCATGGTTACGTACTGTAAGAGGACGGATGGACACCCTTCGGTGGCTCGATGAATGACCCGCGTTCCGGGGAGCGTTCACACAGAACGTGTTGTTGCGTTCCGTCTGCGCTATTTTTAATTGTTAGACAAATACACATGCGTCAGACGGGCGTCTTGACCGTTACGTCGCGTCGTGCTCTTTATGCGCCGCGTTTTAAGACGCGCTGTTAAGTTAAAAACGGCTCAACTTTAAAAGACACATCTCTCATGCGTTCTGTTCCATGCCGTTTTTACACTATGGCGAGCTGTTTGTCACGCTCTGCGTGAAGAGATGAAATATAACTCATCACGTCAAAGCCCGTACCTCCAGGAAATAATGCACCAATATTTACATTTTATTAAATAATTTCGTTTTCGTTCATCAGTTTCAACAATAATGTTGTCAGCACTTATTATATGGTATGGTAAATTGTTTTAGCCTATGTTACAAGACAGTTACAGCAGGGAAATCTTTCTAAAAGTGTAAGGAAGCGTCCATAATTGACAGTTTCACGGAAAAATGAAGAACCAAAGGTGAGGTTAAGAAAACGTTAATTTATGTGAAAATATGGAAGTGTGAAAACCTTAATATGAAATGGTTCTGAAACGTTTGAATGTCCAGTTTTCTAACTTGTATCATATATATAACCTGTGTTTTGTTTTCTAGAACTTCCATCAATAATGGCGTCAACATCACAAAGATGTTCTGAGAATGTTCTCTTTCAGTGTTATGAATATGTGTGTGTGTGTATGTATATATATATATATATATATATATATATATATAAAACATATTTTGGTTTTAGGACAACTTATATGAAAGGTTTGACTACTTCAATAGCCTACTTCAAATGTGGACTACCATATCTATATATATATATAGATAGATAGATAGATAGATAGATAGATATAGTATGGTAAGGTTAAAAGAATGTTTCATGAATATTACTTTAAGAACGTTTTTTCCTTCCTAATATTTATAAAACTAAAAGTTGTCAACACTTTCATGACAAAAAACCAAAAGCAGTTTCGAAAACTTTTTCTTCCTCCCTGATGATATTAGTGGTTAAGGGTCCGGATAAGGTCCGGATGCCATTACAATAACAAAAAATAACATTTTCGCAATAGATAGAACTACTGCATATGTGATTAGTACGGCAGGCCAGTAGTGCAAAACCCAACAAAATCATAAAAACACAATGCATAAGACTAATTCAGTTGCGTTCTGCTAATTTTGTTGAGTTGGCAATTGTTTCTGTTGCGTTACAACTTGTTTAGGTTGCGTTGTGGCTTGTTTCCATTGAGTTGCCCTAACTTCGCTGACTTCCGTCTTGTACTGATTCTTTTGTGTTGCAACTTTTTTTCTGTGTTGTGGATGTAGAAGCTTCAATCACAAGCTGATATTAGTTATGTATTGTTTGCCCAAGAATAAAACACATAATATCTTAAGCACGTTTTTGCAACAGACCTTTTTAACCAGAGTGATGGAACCCGAAGTGTTTAAATGTTTAATCATTTCCAGGTTTTAGCCTACAAAAATACATGAACTCATGCATCACTCAATTAGTTATGTTAGTCCTGTTGTTTTCTGTGTGCTTTAAAGGCTATGCAGTAAATGATTTTAGCTTCCTGCACTCATTTAAGCATCACCAAAGCAGCGTTTCAATAATGGTCACTCCAGACGGCCAAATAACAGCTGGTCTCATTAAAAGTCATTCATTCACACTGTTGCTGTCACAAACCCCACGAGTACTGTGAACACAACGAAGCTGTTTGAAATATTATGGTGTCGTGTGATTCTGACTCCAGCCGGCCTGGCTGACATGTTATTTTAGATCTAAGTTTGGGCATATGATCCACAGACAGTGACGGGCAAACCTTTGAGATGCTGTCTTTACATGTCACAGGTGAAATTCAATGCAGCCTATCTCATCCTGACTGAAATGTCGCATATCCTATGCAGGTTACCAAACTGAAAAAGAGTCTGACAGTGCTGGGAAAAAGTGTAAGAAATCAATATCCATTCAGGTTAGTGCTGACACCTCAACCATGAGTGACAAATGACAGAGATATCTGCTGAGACCAGCAAAAAACAATCAATCGTACAATACATCGCACACACACACATGAAAATATTTCAGCTGTGGTAGCATGAATGTAAATTATATCTGCACTGCACTGATGCATACTGACACATGTTAATTAGCTAAGCCAAGCATCATTATACTGCTCATATGTAGGGTTGGTGATTTTAACAGGTTTTTGCAATCATGTTTCAAGGGGGGTTCCCTGTTAAATCTTGCATTCAGAGAAGTAATATGCACGTTTTACGGTGGGGTTCTTCTGTTAAAATACCCATTCCATGGGCTAAATATCACTGGGGGAGCTTCAGTCCGCGGACAAAGCAACTCGCTGCAACAGTGTTAAAGCAGCCTAATTCTGCAGGAAAACCACAGACTTGGCAACACTGACTTCAGCACAACTTGTCCAATAATATTTGTGCTACAGTGCAATTAAAAGGAAAACGTTCTGCCTAACCAACACTTAGAACTGAGTACTTTCTGTTGGACAGCTGGTGAACTCAGGTGACCAACTTGAATCAGTTGTGAAATCTGCATGGGAAAATACATATATATATTTCTTTTTCACATTCCCAAACCTGTGGCAAAATGTGACCGCGACTTAACAAGGTGTGGAAGATTAATACAACTCATTACGACAAGAAAAATGTTCAGGTGTGTCCTTAAGACCTAATGGAAACAGCACAAAATCAATGCAAGATTGCAACTGCATTATAAGTGCAGCAAGTGCTTGTTTAGTATGGAGTCATGTTTGTGCCAAAAGAAATTTGACTGCTCTGTACAATAAATGTGTATATTGTACACAATGAGCTTTCTAGAACTTTCAGATGCATTTATAATTGTGCTCTTTAGAGCCTATATACTGTAGCTCTGCTCCTTTTCAGCACTGCACTGATTGTCTTTTGTCTGCTGGTTTGTATTTTCACAAGAAATACATTTCCAATTTTATGAAAGAACTGCTCATTTTAAATTCTCCCTGGTCTACTGACATTCGTTACAACATCCACTTCTAACATGACAATGCACAGGATAACCTTCATCAACTCTACAATTAGTAAATTCACTTGACCAGCTAATAGACCTTTCTATTAAGCTTGACCAATCATAATGCCAAATATGCCATTTTGACTGACAAGTAAACCAGAAAAGGGAGTACATTAACTTCGTGGATTTAAACTTGAAAATCTATCGATGTATTTCCATGGTTGAAATAAAATACGTTCTAAAATACTAAAATACTAAAATACTTATGTTCGTTCATTATTATTTCAAGATTCAGCCTTGGTTCACATGACCCTTGCACTGAGGCATTACGGTTGTCTGTCATGATACGTTAAAGAGCCACAAAACAGTGTTTATTGTTTAAATTGGAGATTGTTTGCCATGTGAAGGGTTAACTTCAACAGCAATTTCATAGGACTATGCAGAGCTAATGCAAGATGGCTATAGACTTGCATGGTCTAAACACCTGAATGAAGATGTAGTCCTTAGGTTTCATCTTTGGTTTCAACCAAGACGGTTAGAAAAATCTAAGCATTCTATTGTTTATCATGATATCTAAAACGTGCTGCAAAATGTTTATAGAGAACAGGAACTTATAAAGCATCAAACTGAGCTGAACACACAACATAGTGAATAACACTAGCTACAACACCATTTTTGGCAGAAACTGTTCCCCATAGTTTATGTTCTGAAGGCACCTAAGCCTCTCTTTAAATGATTATTCATGACACTCTAAATCTAAAAGCGTTATTGTGAAATACATTGGACTCAAAATGAGCCCTTTTGCACTTGGCAGCTTGAAAAGAGGATTTTTTTTCTTTTCTTTTCATTGCTTCCTAGACAACTGCAATCAATTACAATAAATTAAACAACGAGCATCTCTTCTCATCCTGGATTACTCATCTCTCTTCCGCCCTCTTTGATATTTATTCCTTTAGTACCCGATGTTCAGCTGGTCTAAAAAGAGGCGACTTATTGTCAAGATGGACATGTGCAGTGGGTTGCGTCACACTCGTCCAAACACTTTAATATCAGAGGCGTGATAAACAACACGTAAACACAGATGCATCCCATGACTGTTGGAAAGCCAGAATATGTGAGATGGCTTCCATGTATTATTGAACTTCTCTATCCTCATTTTCATCCCCCATCCTGTTTGTGTTTTTCACTTCTGCAATCACATGTACCATCTGCCTTCCCTGCAAACAGCAGGCGACCTCCTCTACCTACTGTCCCCACACAGTCTCTGTCGTGTCCTGCTGGACTGCACATTCAAAGTGTGGTTTGCCATCGTAATGGAGGTTTTTAGTTTTATTTTTTGCTGATTAGCACCGGTTTTGTTTTGATATCCTGGTCAAATGACTTTGCTGCAGTGTGCCGCATGTCATTTTCAGAGCTCTGATGCTGCCCCCTGCTGGAGAAATGAAAGCGTATCCATGCGCCTAAGGGAACAACACTCTACTGAATGAACTCTACTAGCAGTCATTTGGCTTGCCAGCCAGAGATTCCGATTATATTAGTCTGTTATATCACAGCATAGCATGTGATGTCTTACACAGCTTGACAGTAGTAAGAATTAAAATGTAAAATAAAAAAGGATAATGTATCAGATTGTCCTTATGATAAAATCATTTGACTGCAGTCATTTGACAGTGCTGTCAAAAGATTAATTAAGCACATTTAGGTAATATGAACATTTTCATATATTTAAATCTATATAATTTATCTAAAAAATAATAATAATAAAAAAAAATATATGAACATTAATAATGTATTATTAATAATATATTAATCTTTTGACAGCACAATGTATACAAATATATACACTCAACAAAAATATAAATGCAACACCTTTGTTTCTGCTACAATTTTTCCTGAGATGGACTTAAAGATCTAAAATTCATTCCAGATACACAATATTACCATTTCTCTCAAACATTGTTC
>JAUMHI010000074.1:13685261-13698485 GCA_032359435.1 Enteromius unitaeniatus | reverse complement strand
AAATCCACCCTCCGGGGTTTTGTGTTCATTCATCCCGTTGTCTGTCGTGCTCTCTAGCGCCACGGTTCACAATATATAATTTAATTAAATTATTATAATAATTTAATTAAAGTGAGCTGATATCACTAGGAGCTCTGTAGTCAATAAGGTAACTAAAAGTGGCAAATGATTGTCACAAGGGGGAGCTTGTCCATCTGATCGTTACAATGATTTTCCAAAGTGACAAGATTCCAACAAACTTAATTTATCTTAAAGCTTCTCAGCAATTTGTGCTTCTGTGAAGAATCAAAGTAGAGCATCACAGTCTCTTTCACTGATTAAATATTTATCAGAGGTTAAATCAATGAAGCAAGAAGAAAACAACAGACAGAGAGCATGTTCTTATTAGAGTTCATTTTGAGCTGATCACTTCAGACTAAATGAATGTGTGCAGGATATTTCAGACAGTTAGTGCCATTGATTTTACAGTTTATAGACACATTCTATCATTTGGCAGTTAATCATTTCATGGCTTTCACCACAACAACACAAAACCTGTGGAAATAACACTCAGAGATGTCCACTGTATAATGTAGGCAGATTTTATGACTCGTGACTCATGCCTGGTCAGAGTGCAATACATTCATCCGCATTCATATACATTCAAACATTTTACTGTACACTGCTCATTTACACATACTGTATCATTTAAAAAAAAAAAAACTTGGTTAAGGGGGTTTTGTATTTAAAAAAGTTTTATTATAAAATATATCATAAACGTTATTACTACAAATTAATAAATAATAATACAATCGTTTAAAAAAATAATTAAATAAGTAGTTCAATATTTTAAAAACATTAATAGTATATTAAAAGTATTTGGATATGATATTTACAAGTAAATACTCTCCGTTTTTGTACTACAAAGTTTGTTTATTTGTAAACAATTTTAGTATACCGCTATTTTTCCACTGTATGACAAACATAATTCTGTGCAATTAATAGTGGCTGTGCAATTAATTAAAAGTGGTCCACATTTATTTATTTAACTAGTTTGGTTAGTGCATCATTCAGTCTTGAGAGACTAGAACTATATATAACCAGCAAGATTAAATAATCAAGTGGAAGTGTGTTTATCTCCTGCACACATTTCCTATATTTGCCTTTTTTAGTCACATTAATATCAACAGGATTTGCATGTATGCATTTCCAAAAACACAAATCTACACACACTCCATAAACTGATGAAAAACAAACAGCATTTGCATTGATCAAGACATAACAGGACATAACCATCATTCCCAGAATTCAGTGCTCATCCATCAGAGCTCAGCGCTCTCAGGTTGTCGTTTGGTCTGGATTCACTGCTGTTGGGAATATTTGTGCTTTAATCCTTCATCCTTCATATTATAGCCTACTGCATATACTTAATCTTACAAAACATAACATCATTTTTAATTAACATTTCATATTGTATCTGATTAATATTTTCTACTGTACATTTTTTGCATGTTACCGTGTTGTTATCTTGTTATTACCACATTTATTTTGTTTATATTGTCACAGAATGTAAAGTATAATAATGTACAATCTCAGCTGCTTGATTGTTTATATATAATTGCATAAACGCAACTATAATAATGCATTTGCATTTTAAAGATATCACAAGCAATAAAAGCAATGGTTTTCTGTAAAGCTGCAATAATTTATATTGCACTACAACAAAACGTTTCTTGACAATTGCCTTTTTAATTATTTGAAATTGTAAAGGTACTTTGAAATTTTTAATTACAGGAACAACAGCAAAATCTATGGAAGCCTGTTTCCGCCACTGAATAAAAATTAAATAAAAAGGTTATTGTGATTCTTATCTCACAATTCTGACTTTCATTCTCAGAACTGTGAGGTATAAAGTCAGAATTGTGAGATCATGTAATATCATGTAATGTATCATGTAATTCATTTTTTGTTTTTCTTGTAATTGTTTTTTTCTCGTAATCTTGCGATTCTGACCATAACTCGTAATTGCTAAATGTTTATATTTCTCAAATGAAAAAGTCCCAATAACCTTATGGAAACAGGCTTCCATAAAAATCACTGCAAGAGAAATACTATAAACATTTGTACAAATTATATTACAAATTATGTACAGTATGAGACATTTTAAAAGGACTAGTTTCATCCCACTTTAACGGCAGTGAACTCAAAGTATGTAGCATGATCGATAGTCTCAGACTTCCTGTCATATTGATTATTTGGTATAACAAATAGCTTTCTTAAATGCTCTTGAGTCAGAACCTCTTAAGATAAACACACTTCCACCTCCTTCTCCTCTTCTGTCTGGTATGATACAATGGACATTGTCCAGTGAACATTTGTCTGAAGACGAAATGTGAATTTTACAATATAAAACATTCAACCTCAAACTAAAAAAAAATTATATTTGGGTTAATTATGAAACCGCTGCATAAAGAAATGTATTTATGAGTTAGACAATATGAAACTTGTCAAAAGCTAATTAATAAAATGATGAGACAAGCAAATAACTGATACAAATACTGAATCAATCATCAAACAAATTAATTGCAACCCTAAAATAGCTATACAGCATTTTGCAAAGAATACAATAATTTATGAAAAATTAAGTTCAAATATAAAACAATCACAAGCTATTAACATTCAGTGTGATTAAAGATGTTTACCAGATTTGTGCGATGATGATGGTCCAGACCATTTCCCCAGCTCAAAACTTTCTGCCTCACTGCAAGCGTCCCGGCGCTCTGACCAGATCGGCTGAAACTGCATCTCTACAGCAAACTAGTTTCAAGTCCCTCTCCACTGAAGTTTGTCAAGTGTGACATTTTGAACAAATATAATATACAGTAGTTCTATTCAACAGAAACACCGGCAGCAGTTATGAGCCCACAGTGATGTTTATTTGTGTTCAGCAGCCACAGATGGGGTGGAGTTTTACATACTGTACATTTGCAAAAAAAATTTACAGGCACAGATAATGTAACGGTATTCCGGTTCTGATGTCTCCCATCAATAATGTATTAGTCCTGGGTTATAGTTTACTGTGCCATAAGTGCTGTGTTTCGAGTGCACGCTGATGATGATGACCCTAACACACTAGGTTGACAGATTTATGGAGTAGAGGGTGAAATATGTGCTTCTTATGAAACAGAAACATTGTTAATGGCTAGTCAGTGAAGAGATGTTTGCAAAGAAGTGTGTTTTTTGTTGTGTCTTTACTGAAGAGGATTGAGTTTGGCCCCACCCAGATCAGTGGAGTGCTGCAGTGATGTTTGTCCTTCTGTAGATCTGTCCTATCTTCACGTATGATCATGGAGCTCAACTAGATTGAGCTTCTTGGTCAGCAGTCAATCCCTTCTCCATCAGCTGCTCAATTTGGCAAGAGGCCAGCTCTAGAAAGAGTTTCAAACTTCTTCTATTAAGGGTAACAGATACTACATGCTTTTGTGAACTTTTATTAAAGCATTTTTTCCCCCTGAACTCTGACCCAGATGTGACCTGTTTCTGAGCTCCAAGGGCAATTTTTTGATCTCAGGGCTGTTTTTTTCTTTTCTTTTGCATCATCAGCTGTTATATCTTTTTTAAGACCTGTGTGCCTTTCCAAATCATTCCCATTCAATTGAATTTGCCACAGGTTAACTTCACTATAAGCAATAAATGATTCTGACCTAAATTCCAAAAGTGCATTGAGTTTATTATGTTAAAATAAAATAAATTAATAGTATTTTTAGCTTCTTTGTGGTCATATAACAATCATGTTTATTTATTTTATCTTTGCCTAAAATGCTACAGCGACACTATTATTATGCAATAACTACAATTTTGTTAGTAACTATCTATCTCAGAATATTACTAGATCATTAAGTCTTTTTAAAAACTATAGTTACCTACAAAAATTTTTTTTCGAACACGTTGCTATATGGTATTCCCATGGTGTTCTTTGAAAATCACGATGATAATCATTCAGTACAGTATAGTGCACAGTAATTTGACTCCATAGCATGGCGCTGTTGAGCTGCACTTCTGTCGACTAACGGAGCTGGTGTAATGCTGTCTGACAGCTGCACTGTCAGCTAAAGTAATACATCATATTTAAACTAGTGATGCAAATCCGATTCATTTCCGCGAATCGGTTCTTTTCGGAGAGTTCGGCTCATTGAACCGGTTCAAAAAGCCGACTCATCGGTTCCTGACGTCATCGAGCAATGACGTCACTTCGCATTTCTTTCTAACAGCTCAGTGCCATGTTGTATCAATAAACATACAAATAAATTCATTTCTGTCATTGCATGTTGAATAAAATGTTATCTGTGTGAACGCATATTGCTGATTAACTGCCTTTAAGGGTGTTTGTGGTCAGTTTCATTCGCGGATCCTTTATGACAGACCGGACTGACTAATAGCCTACATCTTGGATAAGATTCCCAAAAGTTTCGCACCTATAGCACACATTCTACGTGTATACAGTATAAAGAAAGAATGCACCTGTCTAATAAACATATATTTGAAATATTTTAAATATGATAGATGCACGATGAACTATTGTAAAATGTATATTACAATATTTTAGCATTTTTTTAAATCACATTTTCCTTAATCATAATGAGCATATTTCCAGTTCAGGCTCGTACGGTATTGTCAACACGCTCATTCGGTATTCCTCGGCAAACTTCGCCACAGCTCATTCGATTCTTGTTGGGCCCTCGGTAATCCTCGGCAAAGTCCGACAGTTGGTTGAACCGCTCGTCAGACTATTTTTGAGTTGGGCGCGCTACTTCGGCTGTGCGTCCTGCGTCATCCACCCGGAACTAATAACACTCGATTCAGTTCGTTTGTGAAACGACCGGCTCGACCGGTTACTTCCTGAGAATCGACTCAAAAGAATGATTCACTCAAGAACCTAACATCACTCATTTAAACAGCAAAACCAACAAATGCCGGGAGGCGTGAGAAAGAGGTTCGCTGAAGGTTGAATTAGCCTGTTAGTGTGGTAGGTGTTATTTAGCGGTAACGTAGCGTTGGCTACATTGGTAACTTAGTTCAATTCAAGCAGCTTTCGTAGTGGCTTTATAGCAGCATGTTAGACTGTTAGAGACATCATCTCAGCGGCCTGGCTCATCATATGTGCTCAAACTTACTGTGGTTTGGCTGAAAAGGGTTTTATTTGTGCCTGTGCTTCATTAAACATCAGAATGGGGATGTGTTTACCCTGTCTGAGTGGAGCGGAGGATGACGTAGTAGTCACACCAGACCCCGTGAGTACTGGAATACAGTTTTCTATGCGTTCATCAGCTTTAACAGTGCTCCTGTTTCAAATGTTAGAGTTTACCGACCTGGCATTTCCAATTATATTTGAGAGTAACGTTACGGTATGTTCATTCTGCACCCGAAAACAACGCCAGAATGGCTTTCAGTGACGTTGCGAAAGAAAACTTTACGATACAATGTCAATACATCTATTTGTTTGTTGTGAAACAATTCTGAAATGTAACTGGTGTGTAATTCATACTCGCGTTGATTTTAAGCCACCAATTGTTCCTGAATCAAAATATAGATTATTTAGGCCGCTACAAATGTATTAATTTACAGTTAATTATAATCATTAGACTAATATAATACTAATAAAATACATTTTTATGTAACTGAATAAAAAAAAAAAACTGTGACCAGTCTTAAAGGGGAAAATTTTATTTTTTTTTTTACTAATTTTTAAGACTAGTATTAATCTTTTATGCAACTGGCCCCTGTTTAGAAGTGTCTAATAATCCCGAAGAGCCTGATTAGCTGGATCAGGTGTGTCTGATTAGGGTTGGAGCTAAATTATGCAGAGCTGTGCTGATCTTACATATATCTGTCAAGACATGCTTTCGTCCAAGTTGGAGCAAACCATTTCCCTTTTTTCCCACAGGAGACAAGGAGAAGACAGCTAGCGGAGGCTGCAGAGAAGAGACAGAAAGAGGTGAAGTAACACCGTTGTCTCACATCATCGCACACAGAATGGATGTTAAAGATTTTAGGCTAAACTTCTTTAAGTGATTTTTTTTTTAGGTAAAAATGCTGTAACCATTTTAACTGCTTTTTTAGTTTAGTTTTTTATTGTGAAACGGACATTTGCAAGTACAAGTAAGTTTTGGAAGCACCTTAGAAAAGAGCTGTTGTTAGACAAACACTTTTAAGTTAACTTCGTTAAACATCAGTATAGTGTTTAATGAACTTGAAATACCCCGTTTATAAATAAAACAGATTGTTGGAGATTTGAGCCATCGCTATTTCTGAAGCAGGACAAACTCATCAGAGCATCACAAAGTGTTTTATGGAGTAGTGCTTTTAATTTGCCCACACGTGATTGGTGGGCTATTTTACTGTCTCTTAGAAGTTTAAGGCAAAGCACAGAGGTAAAGCGGCACGGTAAGCGCTCGTCCTTCATTTGCCGTCTCCTCAAACACACACGGCTAAAACACCACCACAGACATCTGCTGCTTTCATGTCACAGTGCTTGTAGCCATATAGTTGGATAAATCATGACTACTTCTTCTGATAGGGTAGTTGTTCAGGGCTGTTATATTTCAGTGTTTTAGTTTTCACACACTCTGTACTCACATTTCCAGCTTGTTTATGGCGCACTATGATTCAGCACGTGAGCACTGAATAATATCATACTGATTTATGGGAACATGTACGTTGTGGTAGCTGCATTTTGTCTGATCTGTGTGTAGACCACCTACAGAGGTGTCAAAAACCCTGAAGCCTTGGAGAGGAAAAAGAAGAAACAAGAAGAGACCGAGAAACAGACCCTGAACTCTGTACCTTCTGGAGGCGGTGGGCTAAGGGTATATACATTTATTTACATATTTGAGACATTTGAGATGGTCTTAACTACTATGTACTTGCATTTAAATGAATAATTTGGTAAAATGCATTCTCTCTCTCTCTCCAGTGGCAGGTTGGCTAACACAGGCTGAAGGGAAGATCGCCGGTGTGTCTCCATCGGGGGTCAACCTTCACCTGCAGTTTTTCCAGTTGACTTCAGAGATTCTTAAAACTCTTCGATTCTTATTTTGAAGTGTACACTAGCCAGAGGAGTTTGCATAGAGACTAGAATTTTTGCCAAGCTCCTGCACAAAACTCCTCATCCTCCAGGCTTTCTGATTGGCCAGAGTGTATTCAGGCCACACCCTTTAAAATGCCAAGACGGGCTAGCTAGTGGGTTTATGGGATTTTAGCAATTCATGCTTTTCTTTTTTCACCCAACAACCTGGGGTGCGTTTCCCAAAAGCATCTTAAGCGTAAGTCGATCGTAGCTCCATTGGTTTCAATTGGTCTACGATGCGCTTAAGCTTAGGATGCCTTTGGGAAATGCATCCCTGTTCAGTTTGTGTTCATGCATCATTTCACACACGCAGCTTTTGTACCAATGTGCTTTGTATTTTTAACATTGACTTATAGAATCCTCAAAGCGGAGATTGGAATGTCATTTTAATACACGTTTATACAACTGAAAAGCATCTTTTATATTGGATTTTGGATAATTTAATAGATATTTAGCCATTTATATTTATGCATCGTTTACTAGTGTGTTGGTTGTAAGATAGTATAGCGCATCTTGGGATTGTTCAGGACTTGAAGTATTATAATAATGGACGTTATGTCAGTTAGCACTTTCACTGCCTGTTGATTGTACAACTTGCTGTTCTTATGAACCAAACTGAATGTGCAATCATTTTATCTTATTAGACGCACTGAATTCTTGTCCTTCCTGAAGGGCTTACCGCATTTCAAGTCGGCATCCATCTGTTTGGGCTGTGCAGCAGTGACTGTAGCATCCTAAGATATAGTGCTTAGTGTGGAATATATTGTATCTATAGAAACACATCATATTGCCTTTAATGCATTTCGTTTGTTATGCTCATGAGTTGTTTTCTCTGCTTACAGCAGTTCACTCAATACTTATGACAGGGAAACAGATTTCAACCAAATAATCAACTGAAATATCTTCCCAGGTTTCACTCAGAATGGATTATCAACATACAGATACTTATAACAATAATACAATAAATCGGACAACATATTATGATGATCATGTTTACCAGTTAAGGGCAGCAGCACACTTTTGGATCAGGAACTGTTTTAGAAGTGCATCTGCAAAGTGTCATTGCTTAAATAAAGATTGTGTTTGGTTGAACAACCAAGCAGTTGTTAGTATTTGTTGCGAAACTGAGGTTACGAGTTTCCTTTTCTTTGCCGACTTCGAGAGATTGACGTTTATGATGTCCAGGCATGTTTTACTTCGCATTGTTGTGGCCATTCTCACATTATACAGAGCTGTCACTCACTGGGATGATCCCAGGAGATCGGCATGTGCTACTGTCATAGTCACTTCCATCACATTTCTTCCTGATGTTTGACATGAACAGTGTTGGGGAAAGTTTTAATGCAAAGTAATGCACTATTTTTGTCAGCTGGGCTGGGCTTGCTTCTTAACAGAATATATATATATATATATATATATATATATATATTTTGTTTCCAACTCTAATGGCCTTTCACACCCACGATCTAATTAGTTGACTCAACACTGTTTCTCTTAAGACGAGACAGGAGAGACGTCAATGAGTCAATAGGGAAATAAAGTTATTTGCGCTACTTGTCTGAAAATTTAACTTCAAAAGTATTGCATTACTTTACTAGTTATATGAAAAAGTAATCTGATTGCGTAACTAGATTTACTTGCAATGCGTTAACCCCAACGCTGGGTATGAACAGATAACATTCTCCAACGGAGCAATGTCAGCACAGAATAATACAATAAAAGTCAGAAAATATATATCATGACATCAAAAGAACATAATATTCCCCCAAAAAAGACTTTAATATTGTGTAGTAACAGTGTAGGAAATCCCAGTCTCATGAGAATGAGTATGAATAATACGCCAAATAAAAACAAAGATTTGTGGTATTGATATGCAAAAGTGGACATGGCTGACATATGATACGAATTTGTTTGGTGTGCATATGATACACAGTTTTTGTGTACATATGATGTGAAATGTGTTGGTGTGCATATAATACGCAGTTTTTACATGCATATTATATGCATGTACCCACTGCGTAGCTTATACACGGCATATGTTTACCACAAGTTTATAGTTTTTATTTGCAGTATTATTTAAACAAACCTTCATTAGATCGGGTTGTATAGGAAGCACTAAAAAATAATAGCCACCAGGGGCCCGTTCTTCGTACGTCGCTAACACAGTTAACTGGATTTGATTGTTGTGGATTTGTCCTGACCAGGTTTTCTTTCTTTAATGTGCATCTCGGACTTGCTGTCATAGCAACATGTCTGTAAGCTTAAACCTCCTCGGGAGCAGGTTTTATTTCTTTTAAACAGGATTTAGGCTGCGCCCCTGGCAGGTTATGGTTGGTTGAAATGGCGAGGTCACATCTGATTGGTTAAAGAGTACGACTGACATGGACTGACTCATGGGAAAAGAAAAGTAGCTTGCAAGAAAGTTCCTATGACGATTCACACGAATGATGACCACGCACACACACAGTATATGTATACGTGTGTGTGCGCATGGCTGTGGTCATCATTCGTGTGTTAATCGCTGTGTATATCTAATAATATGTCTCATTCTATTCCCAGATTGCGCCTATATAATTGGAGGTAATTTTCTCAAATCTGTCACATGGGTCCACTGCTGGCTCTGACATGAAAGATTACTACAATTACTACAGATATTTATATTATATTTATATTAAACATTTAATTCATCTCTGATGTATCAAGCGACGTACGAAGAACAGACCCCAGGGTAGAAGTAAATACTTGAATTCTACCAGCGATTTCAGTCCATATAGACACTATTGAATGTAAAAGGTTATTATGCAATTTATATTTAATCACTTAAAAAGTAAGAGGCTAAAAAGAAATGAAATGTTAGAAATTTGTATACAAATAAAACAGCCCTGTTTCTGGATTCCAGTTCCAGTTCAGTATCTTTGTTATGCACAAACTGACTGTTATTTATGTATGATTTGTTTTTCTCGTTTAAAGTTTTAGTTCTAGAAGCCAGTAGAAGTCCATGTGTCCTACAATGGCTAGCCAGTGAGCTGTGCTTCAAAGTTTTTTTAGTACATTTCTTCTTTACTTCTTGCTTTTGTAGTGGGCCGCCACTACCAGGTAGCTGTCAGGAGCGAGGTCTTTGATGTTGGGAGATTTGCCAGAGATGGGTGAGATCTTGCCTTCTGCACGAGAGATCTGGAGCATGCGACATGGGTCATGCTTCAGCAGGTAGCTCTCGAAAGTCTCCCAGCCTCCACCAACTCGCACCATCACATGTTTATTATGCAGCATCTAAAGAAACAGAGAAAAGTCTTTACTGGTAGACATTCACAGTACAAGAAAGATACAAATGTGGCGGATATGAGTGTAATAGAGGCCAGCTGGTTTGAAATAGCTGTGCGGATAAATGTCAATCCCTTTGCAAACTTCAGTCCCATTTGCATCCTCATCAGCATGCCCAACTACCATCCTGGTTATTACCAATTCAAGCTCTGATGGAAACGGATCATGTGGAACCAGTTAAAGTGGTGCCTTGACCCAGATGGGGGGTGGCCAGCTGGTACAATACAGTTGTGCAGGTAAACCTCACTCTCCTGGCTACAAGAGGCATGCTATTGGCTGTGGTCTTTAGCATCCTAGTTAGCACACTAGACTCCCTAGAGGAAACGATTACATATGCAAGGACATGAACTCATAGTCTTTTACTAAGGCTCAATTTTCAGTATGTCAGAACATGTTAAGTAAGACTGAGTGCTTGCAATGCAGTGGCCAAGCATTTGTGTCTACATAGAGTATTTCAGGCCTGATCCTGGCATTCGTGAAAGCTTAATTGGAGAAAAAAGTCTCCGCTATCAAACTCCTTTAACAGCTGCAGCCCTATAATCACACCCTTTTATTGGTGATATGTCACCTGCGGTTTCCACTGTGGAACTCCCTGTAGACAGAGGACAGCGAGTCGCTGAGATGAGAGGCAGCATTTCCTGTAAATTACTTTTTCAGGTGTCTACATTCCCCAGAGGTCTAAATTCAGGATTCCACTACCTTGTCACAACATCTATTATTACCTCAGATTATCCGATTAAGATGGTTTCTATGAGGGGAAAAATAAATAAATATATATATATATATATGCAGGATTACTTTTAAGTTGCTCTAAGCAATGTTATGCCTACTAGCCTACTAGGACACAAAATGGCAAGAGTTGGTTGAAAACCATATAGGGGTGTTATATTTATCATCTACAATACAATATTGTTATTGGTGTATTGGTGTATAGCATTCTATATTTTAAAAAATTACATGTCATAGCTGGCCATTAGAACAGAGACCCTTGCTTATTGTAGAATTAAGATTTTTAGGACTCTGGCGCTTTTAACAGCTGCTTACTGAAAGGTTCTTTGGGAAAACCAAATGGTTCTGGTGGTTTATGATGATTTTATGATGTGGCTAATTCGTACGACCTCACTCGGTTTTGTACGATTTGTCTAAACCCCAGTGATGGGTTTTGAGGTGAAATATAAGGCTGAAATTTGTGGGCTTAATGTTGAATCTATGGTTTGGATTTGCATTAACAAGTCAATTTTAGTGCACAATTACATCATTAATGAACCTCTGCAACCAATACCAATCGATCTGAGCTTATTTCTCTCAAAGTGCACACACATAGAGCTCTAAACAATACACCATGCACAAAAACCCATAACATAAAAATAGTTAATCACAGACCCAATAAAAAGCGTCACTGGAGTAATTTAGCTGTGATTCATCCTTCTATTCTAGCCTCCGTCCCTGTGGCCTTGAACAGGCTGCTAAAGAATCTTTCATTAAGGGTAAGAAAGGACAAAATGTAATTCTGATAACACACCGCAACCCTCTACTATGGGATAAAGAGCTGAACAAGCCGTAGCCTAAAGACACATGCTCAAAAACAGACAGGAAAAATGAATGAACACTAAACAATAAACAACAACAGAGAAATCTCCTACTGTGAGCTCGTATTAAACCTTCGGGGGAAGGATAATATTAAAGATTCATAAAGGCTGACAGAGGGACGTTCACAGGTCAGCCTCTCCAGATGGGCGTCTGTGTGGCCCTCAGGCGCTGGAGCCACAAATATATTAGCAATCAGACTCTACAAGTCACTACAGGACCCCTATATAAACACACGTATGTTATATAAAGTGGCTCAGGTCTGTGAGGTTGAAGGTTATCGCAAAAAAAAAACAAAAAACCTCTCTTTATAGGGAACACACACAATCAATTTCTTTCAGGAGCACCAGAGTTCAACAGGCCAGACTGATGCACACAGTGTATTTAAATGAGAATGAAATGAAAACACAACTCTCTACTAAACCATCTGGGGAGTCTGAGGGGTATTTCAACAGGAAGGTCTTTCAAAGACAAACACAAAAGGAATGTGTCCTTGAGACAAATTAATTCGCTCATTTTACTGGAAAACGAACAAGAGAAAGAAGAAGATTTGCTCAACTTGGCCTTGGTTGCTGGGCAACACGTTTTAAGGATTTGTTCTTTAAATAAAAAATAAGCTAAGAAAAGGATTTTAGTCATTTAAGATGGATAGAGTGGAATAAACAGGAACTCCAATTAATTGGTAACCAATTAAATTTTTGTACAGTTTTGTAAGACATTCTACCATGGTTTAAAAATTTTGATAAAGTACGGCTGTGCAACCAAACAATTCAAAATTATCTTTCAAAAATGAACAATAATGTATTTTAAATGGTTGTATGTTTCTGTATAAACAGCAGGTGTGACAGAGTTGGAGTGTTTGGTCTGTTGAATATCAATGTCTCTTGGTTTTTTTCATGCTCTCTGCAGCCAGTAATTCACAAAACACATTGTGGTCAGCACAGCCTGTATTTAATGTGTCTGATATCTTCACGTTGTATAGTTTTGTTCATTGTTTTCGAGAAAAAGGGTGTCCTATAACTTGCACATGTTGATGTGTATGTAATCTGAATTCAAAAAGTAAGTTTAATTTTCTTTCTTTTTCTTTCTTTTTTTTTCTTACTCTTAAAATGCATGTTCTCTCTCTCTCTCTCTCTCTCTCTCTTTTTTTTCAATTTGTGAAGCAGTGAAGTGTTACTTTTGAGTGCAAAAAAAAAAAAAATATAATAGTT
>JAUMHI010000074.1:13672061-13685251 GCA_032359435.1 Enteromius unitaeniatus | reverse complement strand
TTGTTCATTGTTTTCGAGAAAAAGGGTGTCCTATCACTTGCACATGTTGACGTGTATGTAATCTGAATTCAAAAAGTAAGTTTAATTTTTTTTCTTACTCTTAAAATGCATGTTCTCTCTCTCTCTCTCTCTCTTTTTTTTCAATGTGTGAAGCAGTGAAGTGTTCCTTTTGAGTGCAAAAAAAAAAAAAGAATATTAGTTTCCTTCTATAGGGGGCAGCAGTGATGCAGCATGCTTCATTTCTCAGCCAGAGAGCAATTAAAACCAGCAATGAGTAATGTGATTCTCCTCAAGCGACTGAATTAATATCAGCAGCAGTGGTTTAACATGATGAAGCGCTGCAGTCAGTGTTTTAAATGAAAGCCAATCTCTGACATCTAAACTTGAAAAGAGGAATGATATTAATAGAGTAAATATGAGGTCTAGACAGCTTGATCGAATCAAATTACTGAGTTCATGTGGAGAGAGCGAAAGCGAGAGCATATTTAATTTGTCTGCCATGAAACAGTGGACGGGACAATTTTATCATTTCAAATGTAATTTCAATGTCACCTCAAATCAGCATTAAAAATTTTAACATTTTAAACATTTACTCAGGCCATGCAAAATGTAGATGACTTTGTTTCTTCATCATAGTTTGAGTAATCCCATCATTGTCTTAGAAATGGATGCTCAGCAGTGAATGGGTGCCGTCAGAATGAGAGTCTAAACAGCTGATAAAAATGTCACAATAATCCACACTGCTCCAGTCTAGATAACATTTGGAGAAGTGAAAACCAAGTGTTTGTAACGACCGTTAAGATAAGGGCTGCACGATAATCATAGTGCGATATGTAATGCGCATCTTGTCATTAAAGTTGGTTCTGTAATCGGCAGTAAGATCCATTAGGTGTTTGATTTCACATTGAGCCGCATTTACAAGAGCCGATGTTCACTGATCCCATTGATGAACGCGGATTTGGTCAAAGAACAGCTCTGTGTTAATCAATCCTTTCAATTAAAAACAAAAAAGGGAAAAGAAAGAAAATTATTTCATTAAAGATTTACCAGCCAACTAGACCCAGCCACAAATCCAGTCTTCATCTCTTTTTTATTGCGTGAGAACACTGTTTCTAATAAGCTATGAATGATGGGAGTGATGTGATCACTCAAGAGAGCTGTTATCAGTGTTTAACTGTACAGCTCAGGGTAATAAAACACATCTGAACGCAGATACATGATGAGGATAACTCAGATCTAAAGCATGTGTTGCCAAGTAACAGGTTTCCATGGTGACCAGGCCCATCTCACTAATCAGCCTGTGTCAGTTAGAGTCAGTCTGTGCTGTTATGGGATGCCCCACTGCTGTGTCTGTGTGCTTGTTTAACACAATAATGAACGTGATCACACAGCAGTAGATAATAAAAGTTCTCCTGCCTATCTAGAAATCATGTTAAGGGATCAAAGCTGCTCCCTGACACAAATTCAGCAGCAGTTTGTGCAAAATTAAGGCAGCATGCATTTTGCAACATGTTATATTATTGTTAAGCTTTTTTAAACCTTTCTGTTACTTAGCAACATGCTACATAAGTATGCAATTCTGGAAATTAATAATGCACCAATATCGATACTGGTACACGATATGGCACTCACAAAATGTGAAAAGTGCTATTTCTAGATAATGTTAACCATTTAAATATTCAAGCCTGTATAGCTGATGTGCTGATAAGCAAAGTAGGCAGATGTGCGTGCTTGTCAAGCGCATACTCACACTTTATTTAAAGCTGAAGTGAAACTAGCAGTCTGTACATTCTGCATCAATTCAAATGTGCGAGCATGTTTTCCTTGTTCACGTTAATTGCATTATATGAGTCGCAGCATGCAGCATGTTCATAAAAAACATCTCGGTTATGTATGTAACCCTCGTTCCCTGAAGGAGGGAATGGAGACATTACGTCATTGATTGAAGTCATGGGATCCAGCCTGGAAGACCAATTTACTCTGATCTTTAGAGATAAATCCAATGAGAATTGGCCAGTGTTTTTTGCATGCCTAGCCACTCCCCCGTATATGCAGGTATATAATGGCGTGCAAACCACCATTAGGTTTCTGCTTTGGAGTCGATTGCAACCGACTCCCCAGCGCAGTCCAACCTTGTGGCAAGAGGGACTTCCTTCAGGGAACAAGGGTTACACACGTAAAGTGAGGGGAACACGATAGGATAAAAATGTGGGATAAGACGCCAAATGCGAAGAGGGTGAAGGAAGCCCTCTTTGGACACAGTTCTAGCTACTTCACTAGCAATCATGTGCAGTTTCTGCATTGACCTGTGGTCAGAACTACTCTCATGCAGTTCTTTTAGTGCCTTGGCCTGGTGGACCTGCAGGATGGTCATGGCATGCAGGGCTGAAGTGACTTGGCCCGCAGTGCTGTAGATCAGAGTCGATTGGTCTCCCAGGCAGTCATAATGTCATAGCGACTGACTGAAAGGGAATACAGCTTACACTATATTTAAAAAAAATATGAAAGAACGTGACGTGGCCAGTTATGGTTTCCCATACTAGAAATTTGTGCTCTGCGTTTAACCCATCCAAGTGCACACACACACGAAGCAGTGGGCAGGCATTGCTGCAGCGCCCGGGGAGCAGTTGGGGGAACGGTGCCTTGCTCAAGGGTCTCACCTCAGTTGTGGTATTGAGTGCTGGATATTCACTCCCCCACCCACAATCCCTGCCGGAGCTAGGACTCGAGCCTGCGACCTTTGGGTTACAAGTCCATCTCCCTATACATTAGGCCTCAGTGTTACAGGAAACAGTCTCTTGCAGTACTGAGCCCCTACAATGGAGCAGCTCAATCAGCTCAAATTAAGGACGAAACACCATACAGTAATAAAAGTAATATATCATTTTGTTGCTTGTAATTCCATAGCAGTTAAAAAAAAAAGGGACTGGCACTAAATACTGTGTTTTCTCCAAAACATATATATACTGTAGTATAGTACAGAAATCATTTTTCAGACATGTGGGCAGAGTTATATATTTCCATCGAGTCTGGGTTGTAAATTTAACAGCTACCCTGACTACGGTTTGCTTTATACTCACTCTGATGAAAAGCATTTTCTCTCCAACGCGGTAACGGCCTTGTGATTGTCGTTCTATGCAGAACTTATTTGGGCACTTACAGGGTGGATCTTCAGAAATGTGCTTCACCTGGAACACACGTTACATGGTAAATGAAAACATTATATTCTCATTCTAAAGGAAAGAAACATCTGTCAGTCTAAATTACAGTGTTACAGATAACAAGAGCATATATGAGATAGAAAATGATACACACAGCCTCATCCAGTAGCTTGCCGATGCTTTTTTTGCTGGAGTTGGTCTTATTGAATGGAGAGATAGATGGAGAGATGGATGGAGAAACAGATGGAGACTGAGAATTGGAAGTGGGAGGTACAGGTGAGAGCGGAGGTTCGGGTGTTTTCTCTTCCTGTTCGATCTCCTTCTCCAGCTTTATAAGTCCAGGTGGCTCGACCTTATACCTGGCACAGCAGTGACCATTCACAACCAGATTTAAAATAAACACAAATTAATCATTAGCACGTTTACCTCATATACATGACATTTTGAAAATATCAGGCAAAAAAAAAAAAACTTAATCCTATTATGTGCTATTTTATTTTCAATAAATAAATAATAAATAACTAACGCTCAAAAATGAATAAATATGCATGTGGACATGAAAATACTAATTTAAGTATTTTGGTGTTTTAGATGAAAGATATGACATTGTTTTAGTGCCACCACAAAAAAGCCAGAAAACTATGCGATTAATGTCGTAACATTATGAGATTTAAGTCATAATATTATGAGAATAAAGTCAAAACTACGAGAATGAAGTCATAATATTATGAGAATAAAGTCGAAACTACGAGATTAAAGTTGTAATATTATGTGATTAAAGTCATAATATTACGAGAATAAAGTCGAAACCACAAGATTAAAGTTGTAATATTATGAGATTAAAGTCGTAATATTATGAGAATAAAGTAAAAACTACGAGAATAAAGTTCTAATATTGTAATATTACAAGAAAAAGTCTAAATACTACTAGAATAAAGTTGTAATATTAAGAGAATAAAGTCATAATATTAAGAGAATAAAAGTCTAAATACTACGAAACTATATACTATTCGAATAAAGTCGAAACTATGAGATTAAAGTCGAAATATAATGTTTAGTATAGTGCACTTGTAAAATACCTGGATTGAGAGAAGGACAACGGAATTATTTGAAGACTGGCACTTCATCTTACTGGGATGAGATCTAAGAACTTGCAGAAATCGCTTAATATCAAGAATATGATATTTATTAAAAGACTGAACAGGAACAACTTTTGATCTTAACATTAGCTCACAGACTTAGTCAACACTCCTTGGGGGGGCGCTGTAGCTCTCTTATATAACCCTTTTTAACACCCTACAAAGACATTTATGTGGGATTATTAGCAGAAATAATATCATGTGTAATATTTTTTTGTCTTCATTGGATTCATTATAGTGTGCCACCCAATAGCTACAGGATTTTTCCCAGCTTTCCGTTTTATAGCGAAAGACAAGTAGTGTACAGTAATGTGTTGTTCAAGCTCTTTTACTGATCAGATCACTGTATTATATGTATTTATATATATATATATATATATATATATATATTTCATTATGTGTAGCACACCAAATACCCAGCATTTGCAATAATCGTCTGTTTTGTTTCTTTTGATTTAAAACAGTTCATCTTTTAAATTAACGTGTTTTTCCTCTTTGATTTGATACTACGTTATAATGAAGTCGTATTGTAATTGGGAAAAATATCGACTTGCTGCGGAAATTAAAGCGATTTCAGCTATATGTCAGGCTATAATACATATGTAATGTTATAACATACATATTGTTTGTATTTCACTAAAAAACTGGGAGATTTTGAAAGCTGAGAATATCTCCGGGTGCTCCCAATCTAGGGCAACTTTGTTCTCGTAAAATATTTTGACTTTATACTCGTAACATTTTGACTTTTATTCTTGAAACATTTCGACCATTTGGTCATACTGTACATATCTCTGACTGATAATAGAAAACATCATGGTCACAACATTGAAAAATGGAACATGTAACAACATGTATTGTGTAAAGCACCTTACAAATAAACTTGAATTGAATTGAATCAAATTCACCTGGATGCTATTCTTCCCAGCTCCAGCAGGCATAGACAAACCTCTCTTGGCTGTTTGTGTAAAACTAGAGGAACATAAATTAAACCCATTAGACATAACAAAACTACTGCATCTTGTGCTAGTATACTGTAAAAATCAAAGAACTACTGAAAACACTGATGTGGTTGAATGAAGAAATCAAGAGACCGCAGAATGACACAGAGATGATGAAACACTGATTCACTGACAGCTAATGTTCTCTCAGCATGGGATTGCACAACACATGCATTTCTTATGGCATTGTGGAGCACACAAACTACTTTCCCATAATCCAGTGGAATTAAGCGATGGCAACACAACGCAACATGCATGGAATCTATAATCTCCACATCAAACCACTGAACATCCCACCTGAACATAACGCATCCATGTTTTCATTTAGCTATTTCTAAAAAGGGAAAAGGAAGAACAAATTAATAAAAGTTGTTTTTCTCCAGTTGATGTTTGGTTGAACAGCACATACTTTACCATACTCTTTACACACCGTGCATACAGTACATGCGCATAGAAAAGATTTATAAGCACAACACAACATACACTTAATCTCATGGGTATCCAGGCAGATTTTTCAGAATATTTAAAGGAAAGTCATGTTAGGACAGCTCTTCTGGTTGGAGTCACTGACAATGCATCTACACACATCACATTTTACCACAAACACACTCGCATGCAGTTTCTATTGTTTGTAACTCCAGTGGGACAGAAACAAATCTTTCTGCATTCAGAAAACTGCTCTGCCCTGCTGCACTCCCTAGACGACCCCATCCTGTCTTCCTCTCTCTTTCTTTCTGTAGTTTCAGCAGACTTGTTATTCCTCCAGCTGTCTTGGAAATGTGTTGAAAGCCAAGATTAGAGAAGCAGAAGCTACACAGAAATCTACCTGGAACCACTGACGTTTGTGTGCCTGGATCTGACACATGACAGAGAGATGTCTCGTCCTCATACGCATCATAAAGCCATTTACAGATTTACACAGGAGAAGAAGAGGACTTTCTTTCACAGTATAATTCGTGCCTAGAATACCACAATTCTTAGAATTGCAGGAAAAAAACTAAACATTTATTTGCTCCAGCCAAAGATGCACGTCTCCATTTGTAACTGACCCTTTCCAATTTCAGTCAATAATTTTCAAGTTTTCATTATATTTCTGCATAATGGAGCAAAACAGAGAAACAAATTATTATCATCCAAACATATAACATACAAGCAAAGTTGTGTGACTTTTTGTTTAAAGCTAGCTCAGAAAAAACGTCTCAGGGTTATGAATATAACCCCTGTTCCTTGAAGGAACGAGAACTGCATCCGAAAACACTTTGGGAATGCCTCCAGCGTGACCACGCTCTGAAACTGCTATGCAAACCATCCAACGAAGTGCTGAGACGTGACGTCCCTCGGGTGACGTCACCGACCAGGAAGAATAAGAGCACGTGCGCAGTGGTGCACACCAGCCCTCAGGCATGAAGCAAGCACCCAGAAGGGGGCGCAGGGGGTATGGCAAAGGACGCAGTTCTTGTTCCTTCAAGGAACAGGGGTTATATTCATAACCCTGAGACGTTCCTTTTCGGGAAGTTGAACTGCGTCCGAAAAGGCTTTGGGAACGAGATACCCACGCCCCCAGACTCCCGAGCCTGGGGTAGCTGGGAAGTCTAGCCCAAAAAACCTGGCAAAGGTCACAGGGGATGACCAAACCGCTTCTCTGCAGATGTCCGGAACCAAGACACCTGCCAAAAAGGACTTTGAGGCCGCCACACCTCTAGTTGAGTGAGCCCTGACTCCCATCGGCGAGAAGACCAGAAGACTCATAAGACATGGAGATGGCTGAAATTGCCGCCACATACACCTTAAGTGTGGAGTGAGCTAATCCTGTGGATAGTCTAGTCTGCAGAATTCCAGAACCACGCTAGTCGGGCAGTTAACTGGGTTCTGATGATGACTATTACACCATGAAGTGAAGAGCCTCCACTTCAGTGCATATAATTTCCTTGTGGAAGGAGCTCTGGATTGTAGTATAATCTAAACAACCTCATTTGACAAACCAGTAGCTATGAGATACGCCCTTTCAGAGGCTACACCCATAGTTTCAGTGCCTCCGGGCAAGGGTGAAATACCAACCGCCCCACTTGAGACAGAAGGTCTCTGCTGATCGGAATCTCCCATGGAGAGCTGTTGAGGAGAGACACCAGGTTCGAAAACCATACTCACCCTGGCCAACACAGGGCCAGCAGTAAACTGACCGCATCTTGGCGGACTCTTTCTAGAACTCCTCGGATCAGAGATATTGGGGGAAAAGGGTACAGACGGAGCCTCAGCCATGTCTGTGCCATAGCATCTAGACCCAACGGAGCTGGGTGAACTAGAGAGAACCAGAGGGGACATTGTGCACTCTCCTGGGCCGCAAATAGGTCCATCTCGGCTATGTAGAAGATTGTCCAGATTCGCTGCATGACATAAGGATGCAATCTCCACTCCCTGGGCCTCAGCCTCTGTCTCGACAGGATATCTGCTCCCACATTTAAGTGCCCCGGGACATAGACTGCTTTCAGCGAAAGGAGCCAGTCCTGAGACCAAACTAGAATCTGGCACGCCAGCTTGTATAAGGGGCGCGAACGCAGACCTCCTTGGTGATAGATATAAGCGACCGCTGCCATGTTGTCGGACCAGACTAACACATGGCAGCCTCTTAGACCCCCACGGAAGTGCCTTAAAGCCCGGAACACGGCCAACATTTCCAGCTGATTTATGTGCCAGGAATGATGCTGACCGGTCCACAGCCCTCGGGCTGGGTGACCATTCATGACCGCCCCCCCCACCCCGTGAGAGAAGCATCGGTCGTTAGGACCATTCGTCGACATGGCACACCTAGAGCTGGGCCTAGTTTGAGAAACTCCACGGCTCTCCACATACCCTTCTGACTTCCCGTAGGATTGCATCGATTTGAGCGGGGGACAGCTGTGCCCGGATCGTGACCGAATCCCACACCACACCCAGATAAGTGTTTCCAGGTCCGGGAAAAATGGGAGAGCTTCGGCGAGAGACAAACGGGCGAGATTTGAGAAACTAGCCTCATCTAGCCTACTAGTAGTAATGACGGATGGCGGTGCCTCCGGCCAGTCTAAATTTAGACGTTCCACAGCGCGGGTGACAACTTCTAACAGCTCCTCATATCTTGTGATGGAGACTGTGATACTGGCTGACTGTCAATGCTCACTACATCCAACTCCTCGGAGGAAGAAGAGCGAGGCTCAAGACGATCTCTCTGGGAAGGAGTAGCCGGTGTCAGGGGCGCTTCTTGCCCTAGAGAGAGGTCTACAGATCTGCCTGGCCAGGAAGGAGATAGGGGTTCACCCGTCTCCATTCCCTCCAGTAGATCAACTTGAGAACCCCAAGAATGTAAGCGCCGCTCCACAGCGGCAACGGGACCAGCACCGCAGGGTTCACTCACGAAGGTGCCCTCCTCAAAGAGCGACCTCCGAGAGTGGAGTGTGGCCAGCGAAAGCTGCATACAATGCGGGCAATCTCCTCCCTCGAGGGCGGCTGCTTGCATGCTCTTCATCTAAGCACACAACACAAAGCTGGTGTAACACATCTTTGAAAATTCTTGCCAGACATATTTTTTTTAATTTTTAAACTAGAATGTCTGAACAGAGCTTGGAAACGACAGCCGCATAGGGAGCGCTTGCTGAATGAATGAGGCTGGCGTGCACTGCTGAGCATGTGCTCTTATTCTTCCTGGTCGGTGACAAATAAAGTATATATGATAATGAGGAGGATGATGAATTTTCCTTTTTTTTCCCTCCCTCTTCACGCCTCATATTTCAGCTTATGCATGCTTATCACTTATTGCCATTATTGTCCATTTTTGCTATCATAGTGCATTTTGATAAACACTTTATGAGCACACATTTTACTACGCGTGTAAATCTTTGGGTAGATAGCACTTTAGAAGACATTAATTCATCTACTGGGGTCGTATGGTAGACAACAAATCGATTAAATTAATGATTCATAGGTTTTTTTATTTGTTGTGGTTTTGCAAATTCACAATGATTCAATCAGCCTCACAAAAACGTCTGAATGAATATTGTTTATGGACTAAATTCTGTATTTTTTAAATTAATAGGATTATTTAAATAATCACACTATGTCTCCTATAATTTGCATATGCAAGTAATTTCATGTTTAATCATTATAAATACTGGATGGTAAAATACAGAATTGCAGTTCATTCCAGTTTTTAGCATTTTAGCATTGATTCTTAATCAAAACAAGCAATCCACGATTCAACAATCCATGCTTCAAGATCAAGGCATAAGCATCGGCTTGATTTGTAATCGATGCATTGTGAAAACAAGTAATTTATTTACTTTTTGTTTTTTTAGTAACATCTGTACAAATATACATGAACTATAGCATAGTCCACCTTTTCAAGCCGATTTGGATACAGTCTGTCATAAAAAATATATATAACGTGCTGCGCTTTTTATATCTGATTATTTGTACAGGTCCAACAAGCTCTCACTGCATTTACTCTAGAAAGTTAGTGCTGCAGTAAAAAGTTGCAATAAATCAGGCTTTATGTCCTCTCACTGAGCAACAGATGACTTCATGTGAATAAAAAACAATGTCTATTTACTCATAACTCTTTGTTGCTGTGCGAGAGCTGGATTTGTTTTAAAGACTCACCAAGCCCATCTGACTCAAACAGGCAGGTGTCATCCACGCCCACCTCTCGACACCATGACAGGAAGTTGGCTGTGTTGTCCCTGGCGAAAAAGGAACCAGATGCAGCACTGGCTCGGCAGGGAATCCTACGATTGGGAATCGACTGAAAGAGAGAATTTGCCTCTGTTACTCAGTGCCATATATTTGCATTTAAAATGTCTCACATTAAAGAGGAATGTCCCAGAAGAAAAGGGGGTGCCATTTTCAAAACACTCCAAACATTATAAGGCCAAAAACCAAGAAAAGTTGAAAAGGCAATCATCCTTTACTTACCCTCATGTTGGTCCAATACTTTAAGACTGTTCATCTTCAGAAAACAAATGAAGCAAGCATGTTTCATGCTTCCATGTTTACTGTACCATATTTGACAATCTCTATGTAGATGTGTTCATCAATGTTTATATGCAAAATCCATTCATCATATAAAGTGAATGTGTATCTTTTTTTAGACTTTATAACAATTTAAATAGCTTGATTGATATGAATTCACTTACTTTTTCAAGCGTACAAATTGTGGTTGTGTGTACTTTGATTAAATTATGAGCGAATACTAAAAATAAACATCATTATTATGGGTTGGGAACGACATGAGGGTGAGCAAATCATGATACAATATTTGGGTCAACTAACCATTTAATGCATGCATGCAAATATGGTACTTGTCCAGTGCACATACTTGCACTTGGTTATGAATTGTGCAATGCAACCATCTTGTTGGAAGCCAACCAAATGCAAATGTCCAGTTCTTGTGTAACAGGCCAGCTAGTAAGAGCCGTAAGTGTAAATCTCACTTCCCCAATCTCATAAGATAAATTACCTACTGATGCTAGAGGATGTGGTCTTTAGCATCCTTGTTAGTGCGGCCACCTACCATGATGGAAATCCTTCTCTGAGCAAACATTAGTTGAATTGTAGGGGTTATGTTGGCGCCGTGACCCGGGTGGGAATGAGGTTTAGGAGGGTGAACGTTACGAAGGCAAGCTGTGTGGGTAAACTTCACTCCCATGATCTCAAGAGGCAAAATAAATAGGACTGAATGTTACTGGTCCTGGATTTGGGGGTTTTCGAGAATTTTTAGAAATCCCCTTCTTCATCTCTCACCCTACATTTCCTTTCTCACTCAGTTTTCCCTACAGTTCAGTCTCTCTTTATCCACTAACCTGAGAAGTATGTGATTTCTCTCATTTTCTGTCAGTCTCTCTCTAACTATTCAACTCACTTCTTCTCTCACATATGTCCGGATCCCTTTCCAGGTTTCTATTACCACATATGCTGTCACAAAATTCCCTCTTTCTCTAATCAATAATCAATAAGGATGAGTGTGACAGTGATAGATGAACACATGCATAAGGAGCTGGTGGTGGTCCAATTTCACGTATGAATCTCAGTGGGAGATTACCCAGCATGTATTTCCATACAGGACACTGAGAAAGGTTAGATGAGGTCATGCTGGAAGAACGTAGTAGTGGCTGGAATGGATTGTTATGTCTTGCTTTTTCCAGAACATTCTTAAGCTTCCCCAATGACCAGTTATCAAAGTATTAGTTCCTGCTTTGATGTAAAGTTTGATCGCTGGAATGACGAGAAGAACTACAAAAAAAAAACAAACAAAAAAAACAGCTATGATATGAAAAGCCTTTATAGATAAACTTTTATAAAGGTTATTACTGTTATTGTGTGGCTGAAAAACTGAGATGTGTTGCCAGTTATTTTGAAATTGTGGGATCCAAATGGAATTTGGATGACTCCTAGCCTTCAAGAGATACTTCACCCACAAATTAGGCAATTAGACAAGAGAAAAAAAATATATAATATTTACACATTTTAAACTATAAATCTTGGCAAACTGTTGTATGCAAGTTCACAAAAGGGTATTTTTTTTTTGCATAAACAATGGCATATTGTGAAAAGCAATGTGAAGAAAGACATAAGTGTTTACCTAAGACGGCATGTTAAAGATATAGCCTAGCTTTATTATATTAAGTTAACTATTTGTTTTATTATTATTTTTTTTACTATAAACCAACACTCTGGCAAACTGTCATATGTTAAGCAGAATGGTGAGTTTCTGTTTGATGTAAATCCAAGTGTATTTTGCATGGTAATGCAAAGATAATAAGTGTGACATGTCATTTCGTATGCGACCTTCACAACATGCTTACACTACAGAAGTGTGGCTTATGGCTGTACGTACTTTTGTAGCACCATTGTTTGGGCACCCAATCACTAGCATTGTATATGGACTAACATATGGACTGACATGATTTTTTTTTTTCAAGTCATACATCTAGGATGACTTGCAGTGAGTAAATAATGACATTTTTGTTTGGCCTATCCCTTTAATGCACACACATACAAACCCTTTGTCTTTCTCTCACAATCTGTGTGGATGTGTTTGATCTTGCATCTCTGTAGCCTCTGGACTGTGTGATCAATGAACTGCTGCAACTCGCTCTATCCCTGAGGAATAACAACCTCAAATATTCCTCACATCTGTGCTGTTTTCACACACACACACACACACACACACATATAGTGATCGGCCAAACCTGCATGCAGCAGACATATAAATAAATGTTAAAAATAGTAGTAATATTTAACCGGCTTTAAAAAATAGGAAATATGGGGGTATTCTGGGAACATTTTATGAAGAATATTTTATCTGTGGATTTCCGTGCAGTCACAATGCTGTGGGTGTTTGCCAGGCATTGCTATAGTGTTGTCAAGTTGTTCTAAATTATTTAAGAGCATTTTAAGGTGGTCACCGTTTGTTTCTCGTGTCTAAGTCAAGAGAGCCTACTTTAGCATGTAAGTGCTTTAGCATTTAAATATCACAAGACAGTTCTGGTGAAGTTTCTCTTTAGTCAAACACAGTAATGACTCACAAGATTGTTTTTTGAATGGATCTGGGTTTTAATAAGTCTAAAGTATTGACTGAAATGAAACAGCCTTGAAATGTAATCTTTCCTTTGAGACCAGCCGGTTATGTTTCCCAGAAGCAAACTCTGTGACAGAAACCCTGGATTACCATGAAAAAAGCCATGACATACTGTAAGGCATCCTCCTCAGTGGAGTACGTCAGCCAACATACCTAGCCATTTTACACACAATACAGCAGACATGCTCACACACAGTTTGAAATAGTATACTATCACAGGGTGGCCTGCAGCATTTGTACACTGTTAAGACATCTACAATGAAAATATAATTAAAAAAAAAAAATA
>JAUMHI010000074.1:13617910-13655518 GCA_032359435.1 Enteromius unitaeniatus | reverse complement strand
ATTAGGCAAAGGCAGGCGACTGCCTTGGGCCCCCGAAAGCCAAGGGGCCCAAAAACATTCTTTTCATACACAAGCTGGGTTGGTTTAATGCCAGTGTAAACGAGGAACGTTTTAAAATGAAAACGCACTACGGTAAAGGGGCCTAATTTTACATGCAAGCACAGCTATTGTCATTATCTTATGTGTAGCCTGTTTGATTTTTGTGCAGATTAACATCTTGGAAGGTAGAGCTTATGTAGTTTTAATAAGTCACTATTTAGTCACTATTTCATATTCATACTTATGACAACAGAAACAATATCAATGAAAACAGATTTATTGAGAATTTAGCTGCATCAAAATGTGCACGAAAATGTAGCCTAAACAGAGTTGTCTTATTAAATATAATAAGTAATAATAATTTTATATTGCGACTCAACTAAATCAATTGCTATTTCGTGGTCTGCAACATGATAGAATAAAAGTGTCTGCTAAATGAATAAATGTTAATGTTAATGAAAGAATCCCATAATAATATGTACATGAAAAATGTGGAAACACTGGACTATGTGGCACCATTGTGCAGCAGCAAATAACAGTAAATGTGTCCAAATATAGGGCCCCATTCCTATATTTGCCTGAGGCCCCAAATTCACTAAATCTGCCTCTGCGCACATTAATGATCCATAATCCACAAATTGATATACTTTCACCTAATACTTTTCACTTTTTATATAAAGGACCCCCTGAGATTTTTCACCTAGCTAGATCCCCTGCAGTTCTTTTAACAAATGCAATTTGGAAAACCTTAAATATATTTTCTTTGACATTTTAATCGATGTGGGGGGGGAGAGTTCAAAAGTAATCTAAAAGTAGTTCAGTAATATTACCTAAATTACCTGTGTAATGGATTGCATAACTACAGTTCTCGTCATGTAATCTACCCAGATGGCAGCTAATATGTAAATGGGTTTTAGAAAATATTTAATATGTCAGGCTAAACATTTTTAATTAGTGAGCAAAACCAAAGAGCGCTGCAATTGCCCTCTTCTTCATGGACAGAAACTGCAGACACTTCAAAGTAGTTTCTCTCTGTTCCGATGCTCTAGAGATGCTGCGCTTTCTCCGACAGCCGACAAATAGTTCTTCGGTTTTTTTCCCTCTCGTCCCTGTCTCCTTGGAAACAAAGAAAATGTGTTTTCTCAGCTCAAATATGCACTGAGAGAGCAGCAGGGCGATGCTGAGAAAACACAACCGTTTCCACAGTGAATAATCAGAGGCGAGATTTCCTTCCTAACGCAGCAATTCATTACGGACTTTTCTTTAAAAACGGAAGGAAGAATCTTGATGTCATTATTCACTGCCATAATACAGATATTGCAGGAATGCTGGAATGTCTTTGAAGTATTCGGTGTAAATGAATTACTCGTAAAAACACAGAGCCTGTCTCCCAATGTGCATATCCTAAATTCTGTGTGATAGTCATTTTCATTACTATTTAGGGCAGGGTGGATAGTATGCACACTGGGAAGCAGCAATGATTGTGCTTATCCCCCATGCACGTGTTAATCATTTTAATTTAGCACACACATTTATTTTCGGTTTTACATTTAAACCGAATGCAAGATAATGTCATCATCATTCATGAGAAAGCTTGTACATTTGGATTGTGTACATCTGCAAAAAGCTACATAGACTTCTTCAAAAGACATACACCAACCTCAAACCCTTGATTTTGATATCACAACACCAACTCTGTCAGCCTGCTTTTGTAATGTCACGTGATCTGTATTTTTGGCTGGGTTTATAGTGGTTTTGACTGCTGAACTAATGCAGTAGTGATTCTAGCAACGGTGCCACAATATAACTCAATCTACACACGTATGAAATGGCTTTTAAATGACCAAGTAGACTGGTTATTTAACACTTTATTAATATGACACAGAGGTGAAAGAAAAACACATGTTTTCCACATATAAAGGCACACCGATCTAGTCCCTGTAGACTTGGTGAGCTGGTGTGAGCGTGTGTTGGGGGCGGGGTGTTGACAGCACCAATGAGGACATGGTTTGTTAAACATGTGATGAAAAGCACAGCTTGGAGAGACTGCAGACAGATGAAGGATCCTGCTTTTTAGAAAGAAGAGGAGCAGATAAATATCGAAGGACAAACATTGATATTCCTTTGTCACTTGTTCCCATTGTACACCATTGCTCATAGTGTGTTTTACATTTCACAATATTCAAGCAATGGTATATTAATTATCGTAATAACAGATGCAGATATCAATATATATACACTTATATACATATATATTGTCATATTCTTTGGACCAACATTTTTAGATCAGCAAATTAGATAGTATTAGATAGTATAAAACATCTCTATATTCATTTATACATTGAAAAACCCATAAAGTAGACGTACATCAGATATGCTTCTTCATCTGACTTGTAGATGTCATTGAAGTTCTAGTTTTTGTAGCATTTGTTTTGTGAGTAATAGCAGAATTACTCAGAGGTTCCAGACAAACTGCCTTTGGTTTAATTAGCACTTGCTCTGTTTGTAATATCTGCTGATCAGTTGTTCACACCTCCATCACTCATGTGTTCTCAGTTCTGCACAAGAGCACAGAGAGGAAGTGAAAAATAATTAAAGTGATATCACTATTTAGCTTGTTCGGATCCTCCCAACCTAAGAAAGAAAGAAAAAAATAATAAAGAGGGTTGAATGGAATGAGTGGAATTGAAAGAATCATTATTGGGAGGAAGGACAAGAATCTGAATTGTACAATATAAGGGGAACTGGAAATGAAGGCAAAGGGGAAAGGAAGGAGGAGCAAAATTGGAAAGGGATAAGGGAATGTAAAGAGAAAACGAAAAGACAAAAACAATGGGAAAGGAAAGACGTGGAATGGTGAAAGTTAAGAAGGACCAAAGAGGAAAGGGAAGAGAAAAGAAGGGACATGAATTTAAAAGAATGAAAAAAGGAAAACTGAATAGGTAATGGGAAAAGAAAAAGGGAATGTGAAGAGAAAATAAACAAAAAGGGTGTGGACCTTGGAATACATTGATCGGCAAGTCTTAGATTGGGGTTGGAACAAAATTTTAGCCTGAGTACGCCAGACTTCGTACTTCCTCCCAATTTCTATTCGCTTCTGTACTCAATCTGATATAGCAAACCTGTTCCCATTTTATCTCCGGCTCCGCACCAGCCATCCAACCAACGAACAGAGGGCGAGCTCAGAGCCGTGACATAGATGCCAAGTGCCAAATTAATGGAAAGAGAAGTTGAACAGGAAAAAGGACATGAAATAAAGGGCTGGTGACTGCCAGTGACTGGTGACTGACGTTTGACTCATATTCAGTATTTGAGAACACAGAGCCTAATGTGTCACAGACTCACTGTTTCAACATGTCTAAAGCATTGTTTCTTAGACATTATTATCATCAGAACATTATATATTATATCAGAATAGACATTATTTGCTTTCCTCTTGTCCTTTCGTGCACTTATGCACGAGTGCTGCTCAACACTGTCATACCCTCTAAGCTAATCACTAAACTTTGAGACCTGGACATTAACACCACATTTTGCAATTGGATTATGGACTTTCTGACCGACAGACCACAGCATCTGGCCATGTGGTGTACAGACAATAACCTTGTCCCTAACACCACCAAGACCAAGGAGCTTATTGTGGACTTCAGGAAGGTGAGAAGAGGCTCACATGATCCCATTCACATCAACGGGATGGCTGTTGAGTCTGTTTCATCCTTCAAGTTCCTGTGGACCCACATCTCGGAAAAAACCTAATCTGGACCACCAACACCTCCAGCCAGGTCAAGAAGGCTCACCAGTGCCTCTTCTTCTTCAGAACACTAAAGAAGAACCAGCTGTCCTCAGCCATCCTGGTGAACTTCTATCGCTGCACAATAGAGAGCATCCTAACTAACTTTGTCACAGTGTGGTATGGGAGCTGCTCTGTTGCTGAGCGTAAGGCACTGCAGCGGGTGGTGAAAACTGCCCAGTGCATCATAGGGACTCCACTTCTATTCATTGAGGACATCCAGAAAAAACACTGTCTGCGTCAAGCACATAGTGTTCTTAAGGACTCCTCTCACCTTCCTTCGGGCAGGCGCTTTAGATTACCCCGGACAAGAACCAGCAGACTGAAGAACAGCTTCTTTCCCAGAGCTGTCTCCTTTCTGAACTCTGCCCCACAATGACCCCTTTGGACCTAAACTGCATTTCGTTGCCTTGTACTTGTACATGTGTAATGACAATAAAGTTGAATCTAATCTAATAGCAGTAGATCAGAACAGAACAGTCTTTCATTATATTGCCTGGCTTTATCAGCAGACACGATGCCGTACAACACTCTCGACAGCTCTGCTGATAGATAACTATATAAATAGATTTCCACATGGACCAGAGAGTGTGTTCACAGCAGCAGCTGTTAGTGAGAACGCGTGAGGTTTGCTAGGAGTATTTGCCACACAGTCTGGGGTAATGAATCCAGGAAGTGGGTCAGGTTCTGCAATACATGCAGTGTAGTGGTAGCGTAATGGTAAAAATGTCAGAGTTGAATGGATGCTGTAGTTTAGAGTTCCTCAGATCCATCCCTAAGGACCATAGTAATCTTCCTGTAACTCTGGAGACCTTGATTGGCCTAATCACAAAGTCTTAGATTGGGGATAGAGCTAAACTCTACAAGGTTGTATCTGACAAAACCAGATATAGCTTCCAGTACACTTTAAAAAGTATTGGCATGGTTATTTCAGTGTCCACATAGTGACCAATCCTGCTCCTGGAGGGCCAATTTCCTGCACAGCTTAGCTCCATCCAGCCCCAACATATTTGCCTGGAAGTTTCTAGTAATTCTGAAGATGTTCAGGTGTGTCTATTTAGGATTGGAGCCAAACTCTGCAGTAAAATTTGCACCTTAAAGAGGTCTTTGGATGCGACATACACTTTTACACAGTTATACAGTTGTGTTGAACTGTTACGCAGTCCACCATTGTTTCGACGACGGAGCAGGTGTAGACCAGAATGACTCCTAAGCGATTGAAGTGTTTTGTTGTTGGATGAAATAATGAACATAGCAGTAGTGATTTACTCCCTACAGACGCAGTACGGAGTAAATCACTACTGATTACCTTTGTTTTTGAAGGTAACACCCACCCAATTTACCTAAATGCATGTATGTTCACGCAAATCATTTGTGATCCGGCCTCATCTACATTGTTTATAAGGTTCTTTTGGTAATGTTTTCTCTTTCTAATAACATGCTAGCTAGCAAGTTTTGCAGCTAAAGTAAGTAGTCTCATGAGAATGACTCATCACCCAATGGAAGAGACGGGTGGGGTCAGCAGAGCTCATTAGCATTTAAAGCAACATGGATTGCTGAAAATCAAGCTGTTTTTGACTAGGTAATAAAAAGTGTTGTTTGATAATACCATTGAGAAATTGTAACCAAAGTGTGTTATAGAGATATATGTTTAAGAATAGGAGTGGACACCCATGTTAAGATTAGTCAGTAAATTGAAGTAAAATTACAGACTTTGCTTATCCCATGCTAATGTGTCATACAAAATTCAGATGTGAGAGGCTGTTTGAATAGGCCTAACATTGTTTGGAGGAACATGTTCAGATAATTAATCAAATTAGCACAGGTGGAGCATGTTCAAGTGAGATGCTTGATCAACACGGTAGTAAATGTATGTACATCCAACTTACCCCTGTGCCACTACAGTTTTTCGGCATTCCTCCTTTACCTTGACTCCTCCAACACATTCTCACTTCCAACTCGTCAACATTTTGAAGCATGGTCAAGACCATTTTGCATCGCTTTTTGACGATCAAGGTACCCCTTTTAGTCACTTTTCGACACAAAGGGTCCTCAGTTGTTTTAAATACGAAACCATTAACGTCAATAAAAATGCCAAAGTGATATTTTTTTTATTTTATCATCATAATTAAAAGATATGTTGAGTAAAACTATGGCATTATTGCATAAATGTAGGAGTGTTATTTTTCAATGTAAACAGTCAAAACGGTTTTATTTAAATTATATTATTTACACATTTGAGCACGTAACCCAAACCTCTGCCCCTAAACCTATCATCTGTCAATAAAACACAAGATATAGCGGACAGATACAACCACCGTCATAACTTATTTGAAAAATATATATATATTCCAAGTCTTCTGATGCAAAACGATTGATTTGTGAGAGGAATAGATGTGGTCGCTGTCTCAGTCTTCCATGTACCTCCTGTGTGCTGCTGCAGTCTGCACAATTTAAAAAAATGCTGCTACAAGAATCTTTATGTCAACCTCGGTTGTGAAATGCCATTGGCTCTTGCATGTCTCATGACCCATTGCATCATGTTGTTGTGAAGTACTATTGGCTCTTGTGACCAATTGCGTTATGGTACGGGAGTATGTTTCCTGAATGAGATGACGTTGATGTTGTTTGTGCAATAAATATCTGTGCAGTAACTGCATTTGCCTGTGTGTGTGTTTATATTGTTCAGAGGTGGGTAGGTTTGGGGTTTGGTGCTCCAATATAAGTAAAAAATATATATATAATAAATGTATTTATGCACGCAGACCATTACATCAATCACAACAACTGAAAACAAGTCGTGACTACAAAGGGGCACCTTGACTGTCAAAAAGTGATGCAAAATGGTCTTGACCAAGCATCAAAATGTAACGAATTGGGAGTGAGAATATGTTGACTACTCACTCCTAACCAGTCCTATCCTAATTTGGGATATAGTGGAGTTCTCCGGTTTCAGGCAAAATTGTAAGCTCAGAGCCCTCTCTTCTAGCCCTCCTGTGACGCTATGTTCAATTTCGCGAGTTAGTCTGGCAAAGCTGACGTTTTAGAGCATTTCAGATTCCCAAAAAAGTGGGAACCAATGAGAAACGAGCTCTCCCCCCAGTTCCCCCTTCATAGTATTATATAGAAAGTCAAAGAAGTGGAGGAGATGGGGAGGTGGAGGAATGCCAGAACAATTGTCTCTGGAATGGCTCAGTGGCTGCTGTTTATCTACACAATAATGATGATTGACAGGACTTAATGAATAGGCTCCTTCTGAACATATGATTGAACTTCATTTGTGAGCTTTGTTGGACAGCCTTTATGTCTAAAGGGTGGCCGTGATGAGTTGAAATGCTTATAGTTCACTAGGTCTTGGCAAGGGTTTTAACAAAACTGGCGACTTCAGCTGTGTGACGATCAGTTGAGACGGATTTAAAAATGTAAATTGACAAATCCATCCTAGATGCTTTGCAAGATGAATGCAAGGAATGTACAATTACACCATCATTATTTCTCCAGCAATTTTTCATTTCTATTCAGTCCTCTGCTTTTTCATCTCTTTACATTTTTTTTCCCCTGGTCTCATCTAAATAGCATTTCAATCAAAGGCTGCATGTGCTAGAGAGAGTGAGAGAGAGAGAGAGCTGTAGCATTCATTAAAATCTAAGCCTGTCATGCACATACATGCACAGATCCCATCTGCTGAGGGTCAGCTCTGAATAGGAGAGTCGGCCCCTGGGGACGTGTTGGCCCTTCTCGGTGTGTGCTTAAGCGGATTTGGCTCCTGCTCTTTCGCTCTCTGTCTGTCTCCCTCTCCCGTCTTCTTCTGAAAGCCGCTCTCTCTCCTCTTAATCACTGTCAAAGTGAGAGGTGAGAGGCCTTGAGTCACACCTGAGCCCCAACCCAGAGGACAAAATCACAAAGCAGATCTCTTAAACATCTCAGTTGTTTCTCCTAGACAGGAATAAGATTAAATGGGAAGCAATAAATAATCAACTGCTGGTCTCCACAGAACAGATCTGGCAACCTGAGCCAATGCAGAAATGCTTTTTCAAGGGAGAAAAAAATACTGTCAGATCCCACGGCATCAGCAGGATCTAACTATTTTAAGATGGTGTGAAGAACAGGGCGGTGGAAGGGGGAGGGGATGATTCTCAAACACAGAAAAGTGTTGATAAGTGATGAAATATTCATTTAGTTTCGTGCATATTTGTGTGCAATACTACCAGACACCAGGCTTTTTTGGACTCATTTCACCTGCTAACCTGTCAGATTTTAGACACAGGGACTTCAGCTAGAATTTGTGATATTTGTGAAGCAGAGAGCCTTCTTCCGCCTGTGTTTGGGGAGAGTAATTTAAAACCTAATTACATGAATAAATGCCTCACGGCATCAATAGTTCATAAACATGATGGAAAGGAGCAACTGGCAAGCACGTCCATAAGATGAGAATCCGGCTTCATAATCCCTAGGAACCTTATTTGTAATTTAGCACAACATATATTGATCAGTTACATTTTTGAATTTAGAATTTATTCTAAACTAATAAGACTGTAAGAAAACAAGAATCATATATCAATATCTATATATATATATATATATATATATAAATATTGGTTATAAGTATTATATTAACATCTAACACACAGCACAATAATGCTTTGTTATGTCACCTGCCTCTTTAAATGCTCAAGCTCATTAAAGAAGAATGGAGTGTAATTGGCTGTAAATGTATTTATCAGCTGGAAAGAAACATTCTTAAAGCCTTTACAATGATATCTTTCCTGTGTGCCATTATGGTTATAGTTGTGCTGACTGTGGAGATTTAGAATGTAAGCAATTTTATTCATAAAGATTTAGAACAATTCTTAAAACTTTGCTGATATTTTTAATGGTATAGTAATTGTCCTTGGCATCATTTAATAGTAGGGTGTTGTAAATACTTGTTAAAATGTCTATATGGTTGCTAGGATGCTCAGGTGGTTAATAATACATTACCAGGTGGTTTCTATGGCATTCTCAGTTTGTAACTTGTTTTTTTTATGCTGCTGTTAGGATTTTGAGGTTATGGTTATGGTTGGTTATGCAATGCTTGTTAACTGATTACATGTGTCACTTATTATTGTTTACTTATTATATGTATTATTATTATTATTTTCTTTTTGCTTTTTTATGTCAGTAAAGTACATTTAATGGTATGATTAAAACACGTTTAATGAAAAAGTAATCTAAAAGTAGTTTGATTTCTGAAAATCTATTTTACATACTAACTTATTACTAGCTACAGTTTTCACCATGTGATCTGTAATCAGTAACTGGCTACAATTTGTAAGTTATTTACCCAGTGCTGGATTTAATTGGTGTCACATTTGATCACTCCAGACACACTCAAAACAAAATATTCATTGCATGAACTCAATTTAATTAAGGGGAGGATTTTCATCTAATAAATATGTGTAGCCCCAAATCATAAAAACAAATGAATGCAATGAAATTTAATTGAGTTGGGTCAACTCAATTTGATCAAATAAAATTGTAATGAAAATGATACATTTTATGCTTGTTGAACTCAAACTAAAACATTTAACCGGAAAATACATTAATAAGAAGACATCCTTTTACACTGAAAAAAAATTAAATAAAAAAATATACGTTTGATTTACTTAACTTTAGGCATTAGCCAACTTGTTATGCATAACATAAGATGGTTTTGATCCTTCCATGGCGTGCCCAAAGTATTTTTATTATTATTATATAAAATAGCTTTGATTTATGTTAGCAGGTCCCCAAGCACATGCTCTACACTTTACCACTCTGGTAACCCCCAAAACACCAACATACCAGAAGGTCTTTCAAAATACAAACATAAAAGAGCATTAAACATTAGCAAGGGAAAAAAAAAACTGTTTCAAGTCGGTTTAACACAATGCAGTTGATTAAAAAGGGAATAAAAAAAAAAAAAGGTGTTCAATTAAAGTAATTTTTTTAAATAAACTGAACAGTGTTGGAGAGTCATTTTTTGAGTGCACAGTCATTGTGAATGATACGTCCTTTACCATAATGTAATGCTGTGTCCCGGCGCTATGATACAAAAACAATAAAAGCCATTAAAAATAAGGCATTTGTTGCATCTAGTGGCGACATAATTACTAATTATCATGACTTTGTACTGTCTTTTTATGCGGCACATTGCATTGCGTCGCGTAAAGATGACCATGTCTGCGTTTGTCATCTGAGAAACGACAAACAAAAAACAGTACCCTTCACTGCTCAAAACTCTCATTTGAATAGTAAATAGCTGATTATTTTAATAAGAAATTGTAACTTACTTAAAGATTGTGAATCAGAAGGTAGAATTGTTCCACTTCTCAGTGCACAGTCAGCATAGACTGTTCTGTCAGGTTCAGGGATCAGTCCTAGGTAAATGTGCTGCACACACTAATTAATATTTGTAAATACAACTTAACACTGATTTCTAGTTGTCTCCTCTGTTGAAAGCACAAAGTAGTTTCACTATCACAATGAAACACAGCATCTCCAGAACATGGCACCGGCAGCGACACTACAGCGAGAATAATAGTTTTGCCTTCTTTCTTTGCATAAACATTTGGGCTGTGTTATGAAAATAAACCTACCCTGTGACATAGAAAATTGGGGGCGAGTTTAAACGAGCCGTTTTAGGGGTTTGTGGACAAGTCATAACTTTATAAAGAATATCTTTGGTTTTGAGACTTTAGTCTTTGCAACTTTAGGGATCCTATCTATGCACTGACAGCTTGTAACACTCCAAAGAGAAAGGAAAACTTGATATTGCATCATATGATCCCTTAAAATAGCACTAGCTATGGCTCCATCTTGGTGTAGATGGTTTATAGACATAAACATGTCCATGGTTGTAAGAGCATTGCTGTGCAATAGTAAATTGTAGCTGACATGTTGCTAATGTAACAGCTAACAAGTGTGCACTCACAACTGATCCTATAGGCTGAAGCTTTTAATCTCCTGTCGCTTGTGTGGTACCGATTGCATTGGTGCCATGACCCAGATGGAGTGAGGTAATGGATAGCAGCTAGTTGGCGCTGCTCAGTTAAATCTTACTCCTCTGCTCTCAAGAAGTGTGATAACAACTGATAATAAACATCCTTGTTAGTGTGTCCACTTCTCATTCCGACTGTTGCTTAGCGGAGCACAACCAGTAGGGTGGATGGTTGCTGAGTTCATCTGAACACTGCTAGATGATGGTTATGATGAGTCACTGGTATGACTTTTATATAGTTGCTAGGATGTTATGGGGGTTGCTAGCATATTGATATGTGGTTGCTAAAGTGTTCTGTGGAGTTGCTAGATAATTACTAAAAGTTACAGTGTTCTGGGTGGTAACTGTAGGTGGCTGCTAGCGTGGAGTTCATCTAAAGGGACATTCAGTAACCTAACAAATGTAACCCCCCGCAACCCAACACCTTCTTGTTCCGAGTGAGTCTCGAACCCTGGTTTCATTGAGGCGGGTAATAACTTGCATTATTAATAATTGATCTGGGATGAGTTGTTTAATATTTAGGGTTGGGGTTTATTTAAATAATTAACTCAAAATAGTATATCAATATTAAAAATGATGCTTGTTTAACAAGGAGAATTAAAAAGTGAGAAAAACAATTATGTGAAGCAGAAGGATAGAATATAAGAGCCCAGTGTGACTCAGTTGCCATTGACTCATTCCCGTTTAGTCATTCGTGACTGCAGGTTTAGATGAGAACATTATTTTAGCACGCAGACAGCTTGAGCAAACCTTACTTCTGCCTCTCTGCATGACAGAGTACATCTGATGAACCCCCTTTGCAATAACTGTTTAGGGAGAGTTACGTTGTGTTGGGAGGGGTTTGCAGAAATAATTGTGTTTGGATCCCGGTGTCCCATGAGCACCGCAGAGGTTTGGTCATTACATACTCATTCTGGATGCTGATTAGAACCCCGCGGCCCCTAGAGATGCTGGGATACCCTTCAACACCTGCTGCCCCGGGCGCAGCACTGGAGCAGACTCATTTATTACACACACACGCAGACATCCATCCGTTTGATCCGTTACTCTTGGTTTGGTAAAACACAGAACAGTGATTTCCTAAATGGACAATATCCTAAGCTGAACCTATTTTTACCATCATAAATAGATTCATTTTGGGGTTTTAAGTTGGTAGGTGTCATGTGGGTGGGTTTGTCACAGAGGCAATTGGCGTGACGCGTGTCATCGGGGGGCTGTGGGAAAACACGTTCCGGTTGGCTGGTGACAGCAATGTGTGTCCTGTCACATTAGCACACGCCACAGAGGAAGCCAGCCCAGGTCATTAATGTGAGATGGCCCATCCTTTATTTTCAACACAGCATGCCTGCTTTCTGTTGCCCAGTCAAGAGAGCTGAGGTGAAAAGTAAAGGGATGATTTTGAAGATATTTTTGCATGCATGCTGACTAACTGACTACTGCAAAATAAATAAATAAATAATATATATATATATATATATGCCTTCCAGTTTAAATAATAATACTTTGTTTATAATAATAGGGTCTTTTATTGTGGAATCAGCTGTTGGTCTAGATATTAGTCTTTGGGGGTTTGATTTTGATTCTTTGGGGGTCTGGTTCGGGACTGGGTTTATCTTTGGTGTCTGGTATTGGTCTAAATTTTAGCCTTTGGGGCTTTGATATTGGTATAGATTATAAATAGTAGTACTTTGTTTATTTGTTTATTAAGATTTATAAGGTCTTTTATTTTTATATGGGGTTATGGGTTTGGCCTATAGGCTTTAGTCTTTGGTGGTCCAGTATTGGTCTAAGCCTTTGTCTTTGTAGGTCTGGTACTGGACTGGACTTATCTTTGTGGCCTGGTATTGATCTAAATTGTAGCCTTTGGGGCTTTGGCATTGGTCTAGATTGTAAATAAAAATACTTTGTTTATTTGCTCATTAAGATTTAGAATCTCTTTTACTGTTCTTTGGGGGTCTGGTATCGGCCTAGGCTTTAGTCTTTGGGGTCTGCTACAATTCTAGGCTTTAGTCTTTGGGTGTCTGATGTTGGTCTAGGCCAGAGTTTCTCACATGTTACCCTGGAGGTTCAATGCACTGCAGAGTTTATCTCCAACCCTGATAAAATTCATCTGCCTGTGATTTTCTAATGATTCACTGATTAACATGCTCAGGTGTGTTTTGATTAGGGTTAGAGCTAAACTCTGCAGTGCATGCTACTTTATGTTTTTTGAAGGGGGTCTGATAATCGTCTGGGTCTTAGAAGGCCTGGTTTAATCTTTGGGTGTTCTGGTGTTGGGTGCTTTAGGGTCTGGTCTTCCATACTCTCGTGCCGAGTAACAAATGAATGGCCAGCATGCTCAGCAGTCTGTTGGGGGTTTTAAATGGTATTGATTAGTGATTTGTTCCCATCTACTTTGCTGGCGGTAATTTGTCCTTTGTAGGTCATTTACCTTAATCAGATCCATTGATGTAATGAGTCAAATCTATATTATATATAAGGTTAGAGAAATTAGAGAAAAGTGTTTGCTGGATATTGAATACATTTTGCATAACCACATTATGGGAAGCATGATGGAGCATTACTTTCACAAACCCTTGTATGTTCTTGCCTTCTGAAAAGTTTTAGAAGAATCATTTCTGTTGAATAAAATTGTATATTTAGTATATTCAATGCAAACTTTAATGGAATTTTATACAGCTGATGTCTGTCAGATCTTCACAAAGAGAGACAAAACAATTTGAAATCAATGCCCAGGATGATTTTAATGACTGTATCATGCAAAAATAATCATCACACTCTATAAAGAACATCAACTCTTATCTTTTCAAAACCAGAAAATTGCCTTTAATTTTTGGTCCACCAGTCGCAAAAATCAAAGGAAAGACATAATAATGTCTTGATTTCAATAATTGTATATAAAATCACACTTAGTGAGCAATTCATACATTTTAACACTTTTTGACATCAACAAATCGCTCTATATGACACAACAATAGAATATAACAATCACTTGTGCACTTCAGTCTCAGGCAAGAGGCCATGAAAAGAGCTTTAGGTTTGTGATAAATTCATCACAAAATACACAAATCTTGAAAACATCTAGCTGAGATTCAGAACAAATTAAAGCATGGCTCAGATTCCAACCTCTGAAAATGGCCTTGAATTTTTCTGACCAGAACAAACATAAGCTGATTTTGATGCTTCGGTAAGACTTTCGCAATCACTCGAATGACTTTGTAAACTAGACACAATCCAGATTTTTTGAATGAATTAGATGTTGAATATAACAAGATTGCTGATGTCATCAGTAAATTATTGCAGTACATGTTCTTAACAGGTGTTTATTTATTATTTATTTTATTTTTTTTAAGACTTTGACACATTATCTTAGATTACTGCTGGTTGACTAAACACAACACACTGGTATGTGTCATGAATGAAGACTTAGAGTGAATCTCACAAAAACTTGCACAATTTTCAAAGAAAACCAAGCTTTTGGACCATTATTATTATTATTATTATTATTATTTACATTGACAGCATTGATAGTGTTTATTTAGTTATTTTAAATTACTGGTTCTAAAAGCAGTCTAAATGCAATATAAAATTATATTTTAAGGTGAGATGGAACCTGCACGTCCTGACAGGTTTTGGGAAATTCACTCAACATATTACATCAGCTTTGCATGGCAACACTTAAATACATCAGATGATCAGGATTTAACCATACGCATGGAGTGATCTCAGTGGCATCACAATATATATCCCAAATGGACAGCCTCACTTTTTAATGCCAGTTTCTATGATAAATATGGCCCAATAAGAAGAGTAAGCACAGATATCACTGACCCAGATTCACAACAGTCTCACAGAAACAGTAAATCCATGTCAAAACACATACATAAGATAGAAATTACTTGTTTTCCCAAATAACAACATGTCAGTGCATTCAAAGAATCTTAGAAAATGACCGGGTTGTCAGTTAAAACAGAACATTTTAAATGAAGACCAGCTTAATACCACTTAAAATACAGGACTGTATTGCCAAGCACACACTTGAATGTAGTGTCGATGTAACTATAGCTGAACAAAACTTATACAAGATTGCACTTTAAAAAGTTCTCAAGTGTACTTTAGGATGATTCAACATTTAAAGGTTTATCAGTATATTTCACACTTATTTTAATACGCATCATCATTCAGATATAGCAGGTATGTTTTGCAAATTTGTGCTATTTTAGATTCTTTCTGCATCAAACAGTATATGTCTATTTTGCTCTACCTTCTAGATTCATGTCCCAAATAAAGGGACTAGTTTATAATGTGCAATATAGTACACGTACATAATGATAGACAGCATTCTTTGTAAGTTATATAATATAGTTAAATAACCCAAATTTTGCATATTTTCTGTAAGGTCAATGGCAAGAGCTCTGTAAACCAGAGTGAAACACTTGTTTCTTCTGAACAAAACAACGCTGATCTAAACTACCCTACTCTACTGTAATTGGTCCTGATCGATTAAACTAACCTACTCATCTGCTAAAGTTACAGTAGAAGATACAAAACTAAAACAAAACTAGTCTAAACCTGCAAAAAACAACCAAGACCTGTGCTTTGATTACAGATGTCTGTGCTATTAAGTATTGTCAGGTGATTAAATATCATAAACCACAGTAATAACTCAACATATTTGTATTTTTTTTAAAGGAAACATTTACATAGCCATATATATTCTTCATATATAATCTTAAATATGATCTTTTCATATAATTACCAGTATATTCTAATCAATATTTCTGAATACATTATTCCCCTTAAATATCTTCTCTATTCACTTCTTATTGGATAAAGACTCTTTTCAAAAACATCTCCGACTCCTGTATGTGTGTTAAGTACAGTGTCTATAATTACTCATATCTCTTTTTGCTTTGACTTTTTTTTTTTTTAAGATTTGCTATGACTCATTTTGAATAAACATCTAGGAGTACCCGTCTCCTTTATATGTCTGCTGGGCATCCTCCTGGATGTATTCCTCAGTTTTCTCCCAGCTTTTCGCCCATCCTCCGTTTAGCTGCGTCGTGGCCCCATATGTTTTGGCGGGGCCCCCAAAAGCGCCCTGGCCCCCGAATGGAGCGTGGCTCAATGTGATGTCTCCGGTCTCCTCTGCTAACTCGTCTTCGTCGATGAAGCCGCACTTCTCCTCGCTTGTCTCCTCAGGATCGGCCCATGGCTGCTTCTCACCAGATGCAAAAATCCCGTAGAAGATCACACCACCGTAATGCACCAGTGAGGCGATCAAGAACACGTTCTGCCATTCCTCACGAGTCTAACGCGCAAGAAAAGACAAATTCAGGAATGAAGTCTTTGACTTTTATTATGTAATTATTATTAGCTATGCCTTTCTACTGCTCATCATAAACTGCGCAGTAATGGTTTCTACTGCATGCTTTCTACAATATTTGAAAAACAGCATGTGAAACAATGTGTTGTGCAACCATACATCTTCTGAGTGTCTATTTACACCTTGTTGGCAGAGGCTATTTAAACTAACTCCACCCACCAACGTGTGATTGGACTGGACAACATTATAAAAGATGGCCATTAATTGATGGCTTTGGCGGCATAGATGTTGAAGCGCGTAACACAATTATTTATTTTTTTTACGATGCAATCAACCCAAATTCAAATCCGCCTTTTACCGAAAACTTGAAAAAAAGTAAAGTATCAGGAAGGCTAGGTGTAGGTTTGGATTTATTGTTCCAATAAAGCAGCATATATTTCATAATTCAGTTTTCAGTTTCCTGCACATTTGTGAAATGTATTGCAGGTATGCTTAAGTAGAGTTTAATAGTATTCAAAAATAAATAAATAAATAAACACATTTCATACTGAAAGTATGACTAATTTAAGGATTTCTCACCTTGTTTTTGGTCATAGCACCTACAATGAGAGGGCAGACCATACCAGAAAGAGTACCCACTCCATTAGAAATACCCATCAGTATACTGGCGTACCTCGGCGCAATGTCCAAGTGGTTGACATTAAAACCTTGAAAAGGTTTAAAAAGGGACAGGATAAAAGAAGAAATCAGAAATATTGGGAGATATTTCTTTCACATACTGTTGAATGCAAGTAAACCAGTGTGTGAGTGTCTCACCTGATATAGCAAAGCCACTAAAACCAACCGCTAGCACCAGAAACGAGATGGCCACAGCTTTACTGTGAGAGAACCCAACCACCAACAGCAGAGTGGCTTCCATTCCAAACCCTACAACCAAATAATGTGTAGGTCAAAGGTCACACCATACAATTTAGTTTTTTTTATCAATTTTAAAGACAAGATACAATTACTGTACTGAAATGTGGTTACTCTTACCTCCACAGTTCATGATTTTTCTGACGGTGGTGGTTGTTAAGATGTTTTTGCTCCGTAGGAAGTCAGCCAGTTGCCCACCGATTGGCACTATGATGGTCATGACAAGGTGAGGCAGAGCAGAGACCATACCGACCTGACAAAAACAACACAAAACATCAGTCCTCATGACTTCACTTCACTAAAGTTATGACCATTTTGGAAGCAAAAAATGAGACCCATATGATTTTTGTTTTTTTTATTAAACACAAAGAGAAAGTTTTGAAGAATCCCTGAGCCACATTTTTTTATACAATTTAATGGTGATTTTTTTAATGGACATCATAGCACAGAAACTGAAGTTGGTAAATTTACAAATGATTAATGATTTGGTCTTGCATCAGACCAAGGCTGTATCTCATTACTAGTGACACCATAGATTATGACATACCCATATATCGATTTCAAAACTATACAGGTATTCAAAGACAGGCTTTAAGATTGCTAGTATCTAAACTGTCCAATTTTTATCACATTGTCTGTTTAAACGGTCAATTAACGTCAGTGAAGTATGGAGTACCCATACAGCAAGGATCTGTCCTAGGCCCTCTGCTATTTTCAATATACATGTTGCCCCTTGTTAATATTATAAGAAAATATGGGATTAGCTTCCATTGTTATGCTGATGATACTCAAATATATATTTTGACAAGAACAGGTGAACCTTTTTTAAATAACAGTGTGTTAAAAATTTAAAAGATCGGATGACCAATACTTTTTCTTCTACTATATTCAGATAAGACAGAGGTATTACTTATTGGACCAAAAAACAGTACACAGAATATCTTAGATTACAATTTGCAACTAGATGTGGATGTGCAGTTATTTCCTCTATAGTCAAAAATCTGGATGTTATATTAGACAACAACTTGTCTTTTGAAAATCATATTTCACATGTTAAAAACCTGTTTCCTGTTTTTGATGCAGAAAAGCCAGTTTGCGCATTAATGACCTCTACACTGGAGATTCCTTCGCAGGTCAAGAAAATATGATCATATTACAATAATTTTACAGTCTCTCCACTGGTTACCTATTAAGTTCCATATCAGCTACAAAATATTATTACTTACTTTTAAGCCCCTATATATGTTAGTCCTGTGTACCTAACTAGTCTTGTACCACACTACAATCCAACCCACAAGGTCACAAAACTCTTGGTAGTACTAAGGATTGCTTTTTCACATTTGGCTCCCAAACTCTGGAATAAACTTCCTTATAATGTTCAGGTTTCAGACACTCTCTCTAAATCTAAATCTAAATCTAGATTAAAGACACATCTCTTTAGCCAATGTATACATGCATTAGCATAATGTATACCATGACCTTGTCCATTAGTTGTATTTGGTAAAATGCACATTATGATTCTTTTGCTTAGGTTAAAACACATAATATTTGCTTGTAACAGCAGCTATACTAATATTGTTTTTTTTTCTCTGTTTCTGTCATAGGAATTGTATCTGGAACAAATTATGGTTAAGTAAATGATGACAGAACTGTCATTTTCCCTTATCAGATGCTGCGCAAACCTCTACAATGCTATTTTTTTTTAAACATGCTTAATACAAAATGTGTGGCTCAAAAATAAAATAGCTGAAAAATAAGATATAGTAAAAACTAGAAATACCATATACTAACACTAAATCATACTGAAATCCAAAACAAGCCCTGACTGATAAAACCACTAAACAAGTCCAATCTCCCATACTGCACCTAAGCCCAGCTGAATCCAATTGTGGTTCAATTACACCTGTCAAGCCTGCAGGATTTATGCCACTCTTTCAGCTCAGAAGTCGAAGATCAATAACAGTGTCAGGTTTTATTTATGTACGCCACTGTGAACACACATTTCTGAATGGCCAACATCTCAAATAGAATCCAATGCTGGTATGACAGCAGTGAACGATGGTCAAACACGACAGGTAGTAACGATTCAAATGAGGCCTGGGAAAGAATTGCACATAAGACCAATTCATACAGCAAATGTAAAAGCACAATGACGTGCCTGCGATCTGATTAATGTAAAAACATTTCCCCCGAATCAGTTCAACTGCTTTTCTCACCTTACTGATTTCAAAGCCAAACACTTCTTCGAAATATGCTGGCTGACTGATGAGCAGCAGATAAAAGGTCCAGCTCCTGCAGAAATTGGCCACGATGATTGCATAGACCGGCATGGAGGTGAAGAACTTCCTCCATGGTGTCTTGAATTTCTGTATGAAAATACAAATCAGGTTAAAAATTGAGAAGGGAACGTCTATAGGACACATCTAGCATGAAGATCTTGAAAAACCTTTAAACATGATTTCCATTTACAGTCTCTCCATTACTGGATATTTAAAAGTTGCAGGGATTAGATCCTGTTTTTTTAATGCATTTATTTCCATGTAAAATGCTGAAATTTCTATTCCCAAGCTGAGCAACTGCCATTGAGATGAAATGGAATCGCAAAAGGTTCTCAATCTCTCTCCAGGGCAAAAGCTCTTTAGAATCCAGGCAACTTGAGAAAAAACATGCATAAAAACATGCAAAAAAAGCAACTTGGCGTCGCTAATATCTTTTTCACTAAAAATGTATGTCTTTATGTTTCATGTTATGTGTTGGTTTTATTATTTTTGGTAGTAGTAGTACTATTAATGAAAACGTACGCTCACCAAGGCCACATTTATATGATTAGAAATACAAAAAATAACAAATAAAAAACAGCAAACACTTTTTTCTTTTTTTATGATATGAAATGTTCAGAAGTGAAGAAAACTAAAACAGATTTCCCCTGCTCAGGGAGTGGGAAGCAATGAACACTGTGTTGGGATCGTATCTATTGGAACAGTACGGAGTCAATTATTCCACTTATACTACGGTTGCCACACCTCAAGACATTGATTAGATGTTCCAAGGTATTTATCTGGTGTTTGGACTTAAAACGGTATTGTGAGTAGGATTGTTTCTTCTGCATCTCATCAAACACCTCTGTTGTTAATTCCAAAACGTCATTTTAGGCCTAGTAACGGAGGCTTGAGATGTTGATAGCAGACCAATGCAGTTGTGTGTGTGTGTGTGTGTAAGAGAGAGAGAGAGAGACAGAGAGAGCGAGTGTAAAGTATTCCAGAGTCTCTCAAAAGTGTTCAGCTAAAACAGTGAAACCTAAGCTCGTTTTCTTTACTAACTGCGCCGTTGTTACCTCGCTGGTGAGACGTTGTTTTCAAGTTGATGGAACATATAAAGTCATCAGAGTAGCGCTAACAACATTAGAACGGACTGTATGTAAATGTGTGCGTCTCTGAGAGAAAGAGAGAATGGGAAAGATGGAGTATGTGCTTATAAAACGTAATTTTTTTACGGAACTACGTTCTCTGTGCGGTTCCCTGAAAATAACCACAAACCTTAGAACGCAAGCATTAAATGCCCTGTAGTTATGTTGTATGAATAATTAATGCATTCTAAGCATATTAATTTATTTTTAAAAATGTCTTTGTTCTCTTTGTTTTGAAGAAAGTTTGTAACCAGGCTGTTTTGGTCACCATTGATATCCATAGTAGGAAAGAAAATTACAAAAAACAGCCTCTCACTCTGTAAAGCTGCTTTGACACAATCTGTATCAGCGCTAAATAAATATAGATGACTTGACTAAGACCCAGAAAACCTCACATGTGATTCAGATTTGTCCACAGTAGGGAACGTACCTCAGACGCCCCCATTAGTTGGGCACTTTCTCCAATACTCTCCTCTATGTAAGTCCTCTCTTCGTCTGTGATGGTGGGATGATCTGCTGGGCTCTCATATGAAACCAGGATCCAAAACATGTACCAGACAATCCCAAAACTGCCTGCAGCCCAACGTAGAGAAAACAAGAGGTCAAGGTATCAAACAACTAAAAAAAGAAAGGTCTGTTATCATTTCAAGATCATAAACCTACCATATATGTAGAAGACAGAAGACCAGCCTGAATACTGCACTAATATTCCAGCCAATGGCATGGCCACCACAGCACCCGCGTATGAGCCTGAAACAGAGTATTTTCACAGCTTTTATTCTGATAGATTCTGTGTTTGGTGGACTTTTAAAAAAGGAAAGTTGTATTTACCACAAAAAGAGGTGGTGGCTAAACGACTTCTCTCGAGGGGTGGAGCCCACTTGCTCCAAATCCCATGGCATGCTGGGTAGGTCACACCCTGGACAAACACAGAAACATGTTCATCCGTCAATAATTGCCTTTACTTTATTTTAACTTCACTGCCCTGCTTCATATTTGCTTAAATAACTAATTTCTTCCGTCTGATGTCTTACTCATTTTGAGGGAATTGATTGTGGGACAACTTATAAAGTGTTTGATTCTTTGATTAAATAATGTATGAATTATATATAAATATTCACATATACACTTTATATAAGTATATATATATATATATATATATATATATATATATTTTTTTTTTTTGTAATTTACTTTATTTAAAAATAAAGTAAATTACAAATATACCCACACACATAACATATATCGGAACAATAATATTAGATCATTTTTTAGTTATTATACTAGAATTTACATTTATTAGGTCGATGCTATAAAATATAGAACATCTTACATGAAATACCTTACACGGGTCATAAAGGACAGAGAGCAATCTAACCTTTAACCAATGAACACTACCACATACAATCGCTTTTCAAATAAGGATTAATGATCCATGCAGACTTGCACAAACGCAGTCTGATCAGATCTGATTTACCACAAACACACTAATGCCGCCCATTAAATCTTCATTAGCAGCTAATTGTCACACAATCAGTCACTGATAGACACAAATTGCTGCGGCCAGCAGAGGAGAGCGCATACACGGAGCTAATGTCAATACACACAACACAAGCTACTGTGCTTACAACAAAACCTCAAATGCTTTTAAGTCATGTACAGTCGACACTCATTGTGAGCAACAGTACAGATGAGCAGCACACAAAGGCAGCAAGCAGCTGTTAATACTCTTTCAGTGGCTTTAGTTTGAATAAGGGATGACATCACAAGTCTGTTCTCTCCTTTTCAAGGGTTTCATTCATTTGTTCTCTTCTAATCTGTCACTACTGTGATTTCAGTCTGTCTGTTGTGCTGGTGATAACACACCTGAACTACATATATATATTGTATATATGTACTTTTTAAATTAATGAAATTAACTACTTAAGTTACTCTATTAAAGCAAGGTAACTGATTACATCAGCAGACTTTTAGACTTTGTCAGTCTTTTAAAATCCCTGTAATTAAGATTATAATCATTTAATTTTAAAACACAGCCACCACGAAATCAGACTTCTTCCTTGAGATCGTTCTGAGGTTGAATATGTATTTAAAATCATAAGATAATCATAATAGGTTCATTTAATCGTGAGTACTGTGTATATTTATTATATATGTAAAACACACTCAAATACAGTATTTGTTTGGAAAATATTTGCTTGTATATGTAATTTAAATTATATATAAATATATTTAATATATAAATATACAATTTTTATTTAAATATATAAATAAATATACACATAAATATAAACACACATGTATTACGTAAACAAACAGAAATATTTTGGATGAGATAAATCATTTGACAGTACTATTTGATAGTTATGGTATTATTTTTTTGAAATCAGATCCTTGCTATGGAAATGCTGCTATCTAACAATAAGGGGCTGGTTGTCACACAGGGATGTTGTTACCCTATTGTAGAATGTTACTAACACTGCATTTTATTCATGTTAACATATAATGTTCAAATCTGATGCCTATACTTTACCGTTCATCCTTGCATAAAAAAAGAATGATTTTCATTATAATTTAATGATCCTAAACACAAGTTTTGTTCATTTTCAACTAAGAGGTGGTAGCTGTCTGCACTACAAATGCAGTCAAACTAAACTTGCCCTGATAATAATATTCCAACATCTGGCTGCTCAGGTGGGGCTGAACCTGTAATACGATTAGTGTAAAACATCTGCTAAATTACTAATCAGCAACTGAACAAAGCCTGCGTGTATAAAAAGAGAGGAGAGAGTCTCACTTCGACGAGGCCCTGCAGTATCCTGACGAAGATGACACAGCCGTAGTGAACACGAGCAGCAGAGGGGATGAACATATTGAGAGTCGACGTGAGCAGGATAGCAGCACCAAACACCCTGCGGATCAAAGTGTGCACACCGACACATTACTAACGGCTTCTAATGCTTTCAAATCCAACTGTATCCTTACACTGACACATCTGTACAGCGGATGCAAAATTAAAAAAAAAATCTGAGCAAGAAATAAATGGCAAGACTGAGAGTAAATAACATTAACTGTGCAGACAGTAGTAGCCGAAGGCATCAGCGTCTAGTAGAGAAATCATTCCTACAATGCAAGGCGGGAAAACACATCTTTTATTTATTGTGTGTGAGATCTAATTGGCATAGGCTGCAGCCATCTGTTTTAATGTGTGACCTGTGAAATCAGATTCATGTAAGTGAAATCGAGAGCTCAAGCTTTTCGAAGCAAGGTTGTATGGATAACCAAATGTAAAAGCTGCTTTTAAGAGTCACTCATTGTCTTTCCTATAGTGTTGTATTTTACTATGTGTAACGCAATTCTGCTGGTTTACATCCGAATTGGAATTTATCTTACATTTGAAGACGTCAGCATCATTGATTCTGTTATTATGCTGTTTATTAATGTGAAGCTTTTAAACAATCTCTATTATATAAAGCACTATATGCATCTATGTCTACATCTCACTACAATTTTGTGCATTAATACACCATTTATAACATTTAAGAAAGGAATTTACATAATTTGATTTATGAACCATTACATGTTGTACAAGTGCATACACACACCTATATATATATATTTTTTTTTTTCTGTGAATAAATGCTAGGTATCTAAAAATATGTTTTCAGTCAAAGGGATTTTGTTGAATCAGGACATGTCTCACAGTGAACACACATAGCATGTGAGTGTCTGGTTAATGAGCTCTCCAGAGGAAAGCATGTCTGCTCTTCTGCATTCAGGGTTCATGGCAACCAAATAAAGCACACAAAGACAGGATTTGCCCTTTAAAAAAACATTTATGTGGTTGCCAGATACAAACAACTATGTTACATATAACCATAAATACATAAATAAGTGTTTTATATGTAACTAGGATATTCAGATGAGCCTAGTAAAGTTTTTAATTTTGTATTTATTTATTTTGTAATATGGTGAATTGTAAATTACCTGTTGGCAGCGAGTCGTGAGGATATATACCCTCCTGGGATCTGTGTCACTATATAGCCCCAGAAAAACGAGCCGTGAATCATTCCCACGGTCTCCGGATCCCAGTTAAACTTCGCTTTCTTAAAGGGAAAAAAGCGCACGATTAATTAATCAATTCATTCATAAACAAGTGATATATATATATATATATATAGTGTGTGTGTGTGTGTGTGTGTGTGAGAGAGAGACACTGAGAGAGAGAGAGAGAGAGAGTGCATCAAGTTAAACGCCTTGAAAGACACAATTTGCTTTTATTTTCCTCATATTTTTTTATTTATGTTTTTAGTTTTTTATGGTGAATGTTGGACAGGGCTGACGCTGAGATGCTCTGTCCGAAAACTCGAGGGTGGAGCTCTGGCCTCGCTCTCACCTCTTTGATGATGATCTTGCCGCCAATGTGAATGGTGCTGTTGTTGACCATGTCGACGATCGCGACTCCGAGGTTGCAGCGGATGCCGAATGAGATGCAGAAGCCGAGGCCGCTCATGATGGCGATGATGTAGCGGCGCGGGAGCCCGAAGCACGTGCAGTCGCAGAGCGGCGCTTTCTTCTCCTGCAGCGGAGCGGGCCTCCCCTCCTCCGTCAGCTCGATCACCTCACCCGTCTTCTGCTTCTTCTCCATCACCCTGCGGGGACACGGCTCCTCAGACAAACCTCGCAACGGCACCGACTCTTTCTTTCTTTGCATTCATTTTATTATCAGTCTATTCTTTTTCAATTTTATGGAACGTTCTGGTAGCATTAGTTCATAGGTATTACAATAAAACGAGCTAAAAATAACCATTAAGAACATTTGACCATAACCATATAACTATAAGTGACTACAAGTTCGTATAACGTTGAATTTAACTGAAGTAAAATAAATAAATAAATAAAAAACCGAAATACCCGTTCTGTTTGCTAATATATATATATATATATATATATATATATACACACACATACAGATGTTAGATACATATATAGATACAAAATACATACTGTTATGACAAAATACTGTTTTTCGAAATCGAAGTTTTTTTTTCTCAGTCTGCGAAGAGGATGTTATCAAAGATGTTTGTTTTATTAAATTATTTGGTTGAATTCATCATTGAGCAAAAGAGTAGGACTGACAGAATTCTACTGCATATCTCTGTTCTGATCTATTTGGTCACGACTTGGCAAACTAAGTTATTTCAACCGCATTGCAGCATTTCTTTAATCAAAATGCATTCCTATAGCTTAAAAAAGCAGAAGATAGACCATATCTTGGCAGGTAAAACGCGATTTTTTCCGTTGCTAACACATTTTTGTGGCTGCTTAAATATATTAATATACAGAATAAAATAAATCTAAATAATATATAACACCAGACGAACTATACGAAATATAATTTTATTATGGCGTATCATTATCGGATCAAAGTGATTTCTCTCTCTCTTTCTCTCTGATGTAAACCATTCACTGTTCCGTTCTCTGAGCGTTTCATAACCTCTGGCCTAAATCTATATCAAAAAATGCAGAAAACGCTCTGAAAAGAATCATTGTTTTCATAACACACAACGAATTCAGACGATGTTGACACGTAAACGAAAAAAAGGGAATTATTCTGAAATCTGAAATGAGTTTGTGAGCTAAATCGTTAGATTTTTTTTTCACAAATAAATTCAAAAACGTATTCCAATGTCACTCTTAAAAACAACAATACTAATAATAACAGCAATAATACAACTTTAATTAAAGGGATTTATTCTTGGCGCGTCACGTCACGACTTTCTTTTCATGAATTATTAATTGAGTCAGGAGCGCTGTGGGAACAGGAACGATCCTCCGAGGAATTCTTTCATCTCTAGATCTATACACGATCACATCACGATATTTAACGCCTATAGTCATTTCTGGCTCATTTTCTCGAAACGAAAAATGTCGAAAAGAACGTGTTACATCACAGATTGATGAATGATTCTGAATTTTGTGAAGTACAACCATCCTTTATCAAAGGAGGGGAAATAATTTGAATCTCAGTAGACATATAGCCGAAATTGTACTTTGACGTCAAGATAATAAACGAATAATGTTTTTGTAAACATCATAACGATTTATTTATTTTATTATTATATATATATATATATTTTTTTTTTTTTTTTTTTGAACGAAAGGGGTTTGATACCTGTGCATGTGTCCCAGGGTTTTCCCGGCCAGATTCTTCAATCGTTCCTTACCGGGGGCCAAAACTCGTTCCTTCATCGTATCCATCTCCAAAGATATATATTCCACTCGTTATTGATAAGAAATTTTAATTTAAATTGGCTGTAAGATATTTCAGCATATTCCTTGAGTGTAGAAACCTGAGCAGTATTTTTGACCCAGTTAAAAATGCTATTTTATTCCTCCTAGACGACCTATAAACCACCAAGATTATCAATCAGTTAAAAGCTTGCTTCACAGTCACTGAAATGTCCGTTGAAATTCCCTTTCCTTCGACTTCTGTAATTCTTCGGTTTTCCATTTTGCCGACATGTTCTCAACTATTAACGAGAATATTCCGTCACAATTCACCTTCGAAAGCAGGAAAACGACAAAGAAAGAGCGCGAAGAGGACTCTGGCGCGAGAGAAGGCGCGCGTCCGTCCTGCGAGTGAGCTGCGCGCTCCACACCTGCGCGCTCCCCTCTTTCACTAAAAAAGCGTGTACAGACATCGAGCTATTAACAAACATATGGATGAGTCATGTTATATTAGTATTAGATACACATTAGATAGTATTAATTTTTTTTTATTTTACGCAGACTATACACACCTGCAAGTAATCAGTTTTAACTGACATTATGGGCTCTTCGGAAGAGACAATATAGAATAGAATATCGGCGCGGTCAGATATTTATTTAGGCTATTTATTTCATTCCATACCGTTTATTCAGGAATATTAATCGTAGGAGATCACATCGAATCCACTCGGTTTAATAATTTTAGGTGGGGCAGTGGTTTTCAAAGCTCTCCATGAAATACCCCAAGCCCTGCACATTTTGTATGTCTCCCTATCTATCACACCTGATTCATCTCATCAGCTCATTAGTGGAGACTGCAAGACCTGAAGAGGGTGACGTACAAAATGTGCAGAGCTGGGGGTATTTCATGGTGAGCTTTGAAAACCACTGGGGTAGGGTATAGAAAAAAAAAGACTCTTGTGCTTTGTAATATGCTTAATAACCACTAGCGGGCGCTCAAAAGACACGTCGGCTAGTATTGGATGCAATGCCGTCGTTTGCCCTTATATGTTGAGTTATTAATAAATACATAAACATTACATAAACATTGAAACCAGCATGCTTTTCTTTTTCAGCATTTTATGTACATTTAAATACATACATGAAATAACCAACATGCAGGAAGCCATACTATTGTTATGTAACAAGACAATCATAAAACAAAAAGCATTGTGTGTTACTGTCAAGTAAAAAAAAAAGGAAGTTGTTCAGGTGAAACTGAGCAACTCAAATCTTCACACCAAAATACTAATAAGAGCTGCTTAGAGCTTACAACAGGTGAAGAGAATCACATCGATTATATTATCACATGCAAACGGCACCCATCAAGTAGTGATGGCATCAAGTAAATAGGCCCAGTGCTAATTTGCTGACTTCGGTGCCCACAAGGACAAAGGGTTAGTACATTGCTGCTGGAGACTGCCATGTTGCTGTTAAGACCACAAAACGTGTCTTGACAGAAGGGATTTTGAACGCCAGTGAAAGATTTGCTTCAGCTTTTCTATTATTTGTTACCAGCTTGGCAGTGAATTTTGAATTTGAGTGAATTTGGGGCCATAGGCAAATTTAGGGGCCCTATATTTGCACACATTTACTGTTATTTGCTGCTGCACAATGGTGCAACATGTCCAGCGTTTTTATGTCCATAAGTATAAAATTATTTTTACTTATATTTAATGACACAACCCTGTTTAGACTACAATTTTGCTTTTCTGTGCGCACATAGTGTATTTTGATGCAGGTAAATTCTCAATAAACCAGTTTTCATTGATTCTGTTTCTGTTGTCATAAAACAGGATGAATATGAAATAGTGACTAAACTGTGACTTATTAAAACTACATAACCAGCTCTACCTTCCAAGATGTTAATCCGCACAAAAAAATCTGATTTATAATCAAATCGTGTTGTAAAATCAAACAGGCTACATATAAGATAATAACAATAGCTGTGCTTGCATGTAAAATTAGGCCCCATTTTGTTATGAAGCGGATAGGACTCAGAAGGTAAGTGCAAACACGTTTACAGTAGTGCATTTTCATTTTAAAACTGCGTTCTAGAATGAAATCAATCCTCATTTACACTGGCGTTAAACCAACACCGGAGTTTTCAAACTAAAACAGGGTCTGCAGCATTTTCAAAAGCATCAGTTTTTGAGGGTAAAAAAACCGTCAGATTAGTGTCAACGATAGGCGTAGCAAAAGTTATGCATTTTAAAACATTATGCAACATATCTTTTAACTGAAAGCGGAGCTCCTTCCAGCCGTTCACTGAACGAAGCAGACACAGAGATTGCACTCCTGCGGCAGTCACTATCAGATGCATTATATTTTCGCTTTCTACAAGCAGGAGACAGAAGAAACACATTCAACTCGGACACGCATATGTTTGTTGTTGTAACTGTTGTAACAAATAGCAACTGTTTGTGTGTCCTCGCTTGTATCTCGTGTATGACAAGCATTTTGGGGGTCCCTTGGCTTTCAGGGGCTCAAGGCAGTTGCCTACCTTTGCCTAATGGTTAAGTCCGAGCCTGGTGGACACACTTGATGTGAACTGACCAAGGGCACGGCTCCTCATCCCCAGGGTGCACGGCTTGCCTTTGGACTGGTAAGTCAAGGCAATGGCATCCACTATCCAGTGAGTCAACCTCTGCTTGCAGACAGTCTTCTCTTTATGCTGTCAAAGAGCTGCTTAGAGCTTCTGAAGGCCCTGTTGAGTTCCATGTAGATGTGCAAAGCACTTACGGAACACAGCAATGCCAAGGTTGGATCTGCCTCATCAGAAGAGTGTTTGCAGGTTCACCATCTGATCTGGAGTGGTGGGAAGAGTGATCAAGAGTGGTGGGAGCCTTGGGCACATATCCAGGCCAGGGGTCTCAGGACAACATGACAGTAGGTTGGCCTGAAGACAAGGCACTCTTTGCTCACTGAAAATGCTTGGAGGTCCCTGACCCACTTGATGGAAGTGAGCTCAGTCATGAGTGCTGTCTTAGCAGACAGGAACCTAAGCTCAACTGAATCCAGCAACTCAAAGCTCAAAACTCAAATCCAGCCAGGATTATAAAGAGATGCCAGGAGGGCACCAGGGGTGATCTAGGAGGATTTAACTTTCTGGCACCCATCAGGAACCTAACGATTGGGTCTTGCTTACCCAGGGACTGGCTGTTCATTGCTTTGTGATGTGCTGCGATAGCAGCAACACAAACTTTCAAGGTGAAGGGCTTCTTTGAATCGATCAGCTGGAACACCTGGTGATGGAGTTGCCATTCTCTGGGGAGAGCGAGCAATTACATCAGCTGATGATTTCCTGAGTTACACAGGGAGGTTTTGCATCCCCCAGCTGCGATCCCTTGGCCACTGACTATAGGAGGCGTCGTGAGTGAGAGGCAGCGCATTGCTCACTGTCAACCTAAAAACCTGTAACCCGGAGGAAAATTAAATGCTCTTTTTTTTTTAAACAGAACAAAAGATTCTCCACCCAGCTCTCTCCCATGGGAAGGAATGGAGCTATCATCGCCATCTCATGAGAAAGAGCAGCTTCCCACATCTCCGGGTTGCCTGTGTCAGGGTCACAGCGTCAACTTTTCAGCAGACTTAGGGGATGGCTGGGACATGAAGGTGCCACACTGCTGTAAGAGGCTTGATATTCCAGCTGTGATGTTGTCTAAGAACAGAGCAGAGCAGCTCTAAAAGACACAGGAGGACGCCCACGCTGATGATTACACTGAGATGTGGCTGATGAACAAAACAGTGGCAACTGGAAGATCACATCAGGGCAGGATGTCTGCTTCTGTACTGCCGAGAAATTCAGGGCATTGACAAGTCCTTGACAGTGTGGCAGAACAAAAGACAGTGTTTCTGAACAGGCCAGCTTGGGGGACGGGAGCATCAAGAAAGTGCACTTTGTCAAGAACTCTCATCTCAACCAGTTTGAGCCAGAGATGTTGCTCTTGGATGTTGCCTTCTTGAGGGATCACACCAAGGCTTTCGTCACCTGTAGAGTGAAGTGAGTTGCGGTATGTGTCTCCTATATCAACATCGGGTCAGTACTATCCTCGTAGATTTGCTTTAGTGTCTTGGCTTGGTGAACCTGCAGGATGACTATGACAAACAGGACAGAGAACGCCTGATTTGAGAAAAAATATGATTTCTCCAATTGGTGGTATTTGCAGCATTTTACTGCTATCTCCACCTGGGGAATGTCAGTGTACACCCTAGCCTCCCCCCAATTGAGGGTAGAAGACTGAACAGAACAAGCACTGTGGGAGGAGTAAGAGGTCCATGGGGACTGGCCCAGCAGAGAGTTTCTTACTGTAACCCTCAATCTCCCAGAGCACTAGCAGGTGGTCCTCCGCTCGTGGCAGAGAAACCAGAACGGGTATTGACAGAGGAGTCTTATACTTTCCAAAGACATGAGCCATCCATGAATGTGTCTTCAGCATTTTGGATGCCCAGAAACAAAAGAAGGCTGTCATCAGAGGACAGGAATTGATCTTTAAAAAGACACTAGCTGTCCATGATTTGCTCTTTTATAGAAACTGCTCTTTTAGTTGAAGCACACAGGGTAATCGCTGAAATAACAAGGAAACTGTTTGCACTGTAATGCCAACCAAGAACAGCTTCTTCTATTTCTAGCACTCAGTGATGATCGGCTTTATGGAGATGGACTCATAATTACCGAACTGTGAAATCTGCTAGACCAACAAACCATTGATAGGGGTCCACCTCAGCTTGCACCTCAGATACTTAAAAGTATCTGCTGTTAATGTTTTGGGTGTCATGACCATAGGACACATTCAGAGTTGATGCTTCAGTGAATCTGAGGTGTTCTAGCAGCACAAAGGAAACCTACGCAGAGGTGGTTTTTAATGCTATGCCTGACCAGTGTAGAAATGTTCATAAGTCACACATGCTGTTCTGACCCATGAGTCTTAAGGAGAAACTATGAAGCAAACTTTATAATGTATGTGAAATACCATCTCTCAAAACCCCTGAACTGACATAAGAAATCAAAGCAATGTCCAGAACAATTAAACACTAGAGTGTCTCTGGTGTATTCTATAGTTTATTTGGATCACAACAGTTTGATTAAAATATGAAAATCTGAGTACATTTCTGGTACATTAGCAGAACAGAAGAAACGCACTTAGATTCATATCCACATCCAAAATAACCATGCATAAAAACAGGCATAAAATCAACTTAAAACAGTAATTGTAAAGAAAAACACAGATAAAGGTTAAGGCATAAACTTTGAGCATCTATAGCTCTAGAACGGAAATGTCAAAACGGACAGAAAATGTTTTATTAATAAATGGCTTTTCACCTCACAGCACAGCTTGCAGATTGTCAGCTACATAATCCAACAGTGAAATAGTCAAACAGCATACATTTTTATGAATAACAGTTCTTATTATGACAAACAGTGACTAAATTCTTCATATATGGACCAGAGGCAGAAAACAAAACATTTAACTTAAATATTCAAGTCACAAATAACAGCAAATGCATATGTTTTTTTATCACCATCAAATATACAAGTCAAACCGCTAGCTGTTCATGGTCCTCATTATAACTTTTTGATTTGAAGTTTGATTTGAAGTTGTCCAATGCCAAATGTATGATAAGATTGGCACATTATTACCGAATCAGGATTTTGCAGATTCAAAGGGTTGTTAATCATCTTCCCTCAATAACACTGAGATAAATTAGTCCTTATTAAGTGCATCGTGCAAAACATAAACTCAAGATGACACTGGCCTTCTGACCAGGACAACACAGTAAATCAATTGGAGAAGAAGAACAAATAAACACTCCGTGTGAAGTTTGTATTTCGATAAAGGCACATGTATTAGCTTTGCCATTCAAATCACCAGAGCAACTTTGGCTTTGGTATTGTTTCCTGCTCAACGTACAGCATTAAAGTGCAGATTATCTTTGAATGGAAACAGAGTGATAACTGCTTTATAAATAGAGCGGGTGAAGATTCAGTGCCTCCATCACCCGACGACACAGCTACAGCAAGAGTGTAGTTAGTGTGCATATTTATAAATGTATCTACTAACGTTTGGCATAGAGTCTCTTTTCTTGCATACAATTTCCAGCGAATAAAATAAACCTAGCATTATTATACGCGCTAAAAATCAGTATTGGTGCTGCATTAAGCAACAGTATGAAATAATACTGCAAAATAATAGTGCCAGTTTTTTTAAATATTGTACATATTTGATCAAAAAAGAAAATACACCAAATATACTAAAAAAAGAAACACGCTAATATGCAATTAAAAAAAAAATCTGTTTTTCCTGAAAACCCTTTTTTATAAATTCTTTATACATGAACTCAGAACATATGGTAAATAGAAGCGTTTAATATTTATGTCTCGTTTTAGATAACGTAAATGATCCATGCATATGTCTATGGTGTTAAGGCTTCTTATCTTTGGTAGCTTAAAGGCATTCTAAACAATAAAGTTTGTTGCTGAGTACTTGTTTTTTTACACGGTGTGAGACACTCATCCATGCTGTAACTCAGAGTAAATCAGCCTGAAACATCCAGTTTATATTTCACCCAGTTTAGTTTTGGGATGAAATTTAAGCTTGACGTTTTGACTGACATGTCAACCGCCAGACTTTCACACAGTGTTTCAACAGTCTGTTCTTGCATTTGTAGTGTCTTACAGCGACGTTGGCAACACCAACAGAGAACAATAATATGGAAAGCGTGAGAAAACCTAACTGTTCTTAAAGAGTGCAAGTGTTACAGCTCACATGGCTTTAGGTAGATTTAAATACATTTGAGCGGTATTATACATATCTCTTATTCTATTACACAAACATAAGGTCACATGACTGAAAACGAAAGTACTGGGAAACATAACATGATTGAGGAAAACCCCAAAACAGCGGATGTGGTGTGAAAAATCCAACATGAATTGTGAGATATTAGGAACCAGCGGTGTTTGATTTTGTGTTGAAACAGAGGACTGGTTTGAAACATCGGCTGACTGAAACTATTCGTGTGCTAGTGTCAAGGTCAGGAGAGGTCAGGCAGGCCTGTGTTAAGTCAGACAGTCTGAAAACACCTCCAGCATCACTGGCATGGCGGCTATGGTGGTACACGTGCATTGCTCGATGTTCAGGCCATTCGGGCTATTCGGGCCATTCTGGCTGAGCTGTATTTTGAGTTTTTCCAGCTCGTAGTTGTGCAGGTACTCCTGGATGAGGTAGCGTTCGCGCTTTATACGGGCTTTCACGTCTGACGGCACGTCGGGGATCAACCACGCCACAAAGAACTTCACCACAAACACCACATGCTGGAGAGAAGAAAAGTATTAGGACAATTTAAGTACTTATTTCAGCACTGATGACACTAAATGTATCGGTTAGCTAAACCGATAAATTTATAGAATTAAACAAAGGTTGACTGATGTGTCAGTTTTGCCAATTAATCGGCATCAATAGTTGATTTCTGGAAATATCGGATATCTGCAAAAATGCTGATAGTTTTCCAGGTTACTTTTGTTGCTAAGAACGGTCTGCTGTGGTAGAAATGAACACAATGTGCTGTTTGTTTTGATACATGAGGCTCTTTCACATGTATAAAGTTTTTGTTTCTCAAAAAAAAAAAAAAAAAGACTTTGAATCACTGAAATGTCGAGTCGATTTTAAAATAAGTCTCAAGCGGTTTCATGTGGACACCGAAGTGAAACATCAGCATAATGCCGGCCCCTTGTTGCATGCTCAGACCTGGGAAAACTTGATTTTTTTAACAAATAATGTAAAAATAAACGCATATTATAAGAAAAGGAAAGTGTTTTTTGACCTTGCTTGACTGTCAACCTGTTGTTGGGGACTCTCAATAATAATAATAATAAGCCCACTTTAATAAAATAAAAGACATGACAGGAAGCAAAGTCTTGAGAAGAGAACGGGGCATGATTGGGAAAGGTCCTCGAGCCGAGATTAGAACTTGGGACGTCCATAGTGTAACTTCGCTATATGTCCATGTGGTCCCACAAGGCTAATGATATTTTATCATGCTTTAATGGGTACTTTTTTTGTCCTAATGTCCTAATTTAAAACAGCATCATTTCAAATGTTTAATAATTTCATTATTTAAAAGCATCATGTCAAAAAAAGTCAATAGAAATTATTTTAAAATGTATTTTACTTCACCATAAATGCTTCTCAGTGTACATTCAGCAGTACATTTTAATCATATTTTAAAAGTAATTCTGAAAGTACATTTAAACAAGTTTTTAAGTCACGCTTAACAGGTTCAAGTCAAGTTAACTGCATATATTTTAAATTTAAATATAATATATTTAAATTATAATACATTTTCAGTTCAGTTGTATGTATATTCTTTTAAAGCATATATAGTGTAGCTATTTTTGACGCAGCGATGAAGAGAATTCAGGATCTCATACCTCCATAATGATGATGAAGGCTAACTTTGCAGCAAGAATGTGCCAGAACTGCATGGTATGAGTGTACTGTTTCTCATGTCCTGGAGGGTAACGGTAGTCACGGTACCTACAACACCCACACAGTGTTACAATAGATCTGTCAATGAAAAGATGCAGTACAAACATACACAACTATACCTGCAGGTGGTGATGTTTGAGCTATAGAACCAGTCTGGGATTTCGCCAACATCTGGACTGTTTTCCGGTTTGAACTCTGAGATGTTGAAGAATGAAAGGCTGTCGTTGATGTATCCTACCATCGTGTTCTCAGCACCTGGGTTATACGCGTACTTATACACCAGCCGAGGGATCATGTCGGACGTAAAGGCAACAATAAAAGCCTGAAGGACAAATAAATGCTGCTAAAAGACCTGCTTTGATATGTCTATTCAGGATAAATTTAATTACCAGTTCATAAACAAACTAAAGGCTATAGAATTATTGAAAATACTACAGTAAAGATGTAAGTAGTGTTGTCACCGATGTATTTAGCATGTTTCTGGGCCTGGATCATTTCAGTTGTGTTGTTGTCTACAGAGGGTCAGATTTCTCTCTCCAATTTCATCAAAAATATCTTAATTTGTGTTCTGAAGATGAACAAAGGTCTCATGGGTTTGGAACGACATAAGGGCGAGGAATTAATGACAGAATTGAAATTTTGGGGTAAACTAACCCTTAAAGATTTATATAATGTAGATGAAGTGGTTCCTGACTCATTATTGCTACAGACTCACATTGGTGACCACTGAGAAAACAGCAATCATGTTGAGGATCTCCTCCCATGCGCCGATGCTGTGTGCTTTGGATGCCACGGGCCGGCGGAACTGAGTGGTAAATTTCCAGGCGTCCACTCGCACTTCCAAGATATTATTCATCAGAGCCAGCAGAGGAGCCAGCGGGAAAGAGGCCACGAACAGAGTGATGAAGCCAAACTGGATAACTGCAAACAAAAAAGAAATCAAACGTTTCTCCACATAAAGATGAGCTACAGTGCCATCTGTCAGGAAGACTGAGTTACTGCAGGCTGAAAGAACTATCTGCTCATTAATATTCGGCTCATTAATCAGCAACATATGAAGTTTTGTTATGAAATTTTGTAGCCTGACCTTTATGACCTTTCATGTAGAGCCAACAAATAGTTCAACTACAAAGTATTCCAAAGAGCTGTGTAATAATAATAATAATAATATATATATATATATATATATATATATATACACACACACTTTATGAAAGTTAAAGTGCCCCTATTATGGATTTTTTTGAAAATGAGCTTTCCTGCAGTGTAAAACAGCTCTAAGTGACGAAAACATTCTGCAAAGTTTTAATTCTCAAAGTGCACTGTGTATGTTATTGTCTCTCAAAAGAAAGAGTCGACGCACTTACATATATATATATGTACATTTGCTATTATAGATGCTAATAATCGTCTGACAGCACACTATACACTCACTGCAGTTATATATAATGTATATATAAATGATAATGATCATGTAGTTAAAGATTTTTCAGCCCTGATGTACTCACCCATCTCCAGGTATTCGTAGAAGAGGCCGAGCTGACTGAAGCTCTGGAGGTCATGATCCTGCTCCCAGCGGCTGTACAGACTCTCCGGATGATTTCGGGCACTTCTGCTCACCCACCAGTTACGCAGCCAGCTACACACACACATACACCACATATTACGTGGATCTGAATCATTCACTTTCTCTGTTTATTATTATCAAAATTGACACTATGTTTAGTATATACTCTGGTCATGCAACAGATTATGACAGTTATGAATGTGTGACTATGTCATATGGACTTACGGTACGAGAGCTTCCTGTATGTTCCCCCACACCTGTTTACCCACCATCACGATAACTAACTGAGTGGTTAACTCAATCAAACAGCCGCCTGGCTCACACTGGAAACACAAACGTGATCATCAATAAAAAAAAATTGCTTCAAATCAATCTTATTAATGTATTTACTATTATCCTTAAACTCTAAACTCAATTACAGTTTTTGTCCATTGCTTGAACACTATTGACAGATGCTAAAACCAAAGGAACCCAAGTTGTTGTGGCTGTTCCTTAAACAAAGTGTAACCATACCTTAAACAAAAGTGCTGCTTTGCACTTTGGTTGCAATTCTGCAAAACACTAGCTCCTTTCTACAACACACTTGCTCCTGCTCACAACACACTATTTCATACATAAGACACTTTGTTCAAAAATGAAATCTTGCAGTACCATTGGGAAAACACATCTATTCAAAATACAAAACACAGTCTGTCATTGAAAACAATTAGACACACACCTGAAAACATTTACTAACAAAACTGAACACCAATCAGTCAGCTACAAAAAGGCCTTAGCTAAGCCATTTTGGA
>JAUMHI010000074.1:13603849-13617207 GCA_032359435.1 Enteromius unitaeniatus | reverse complement strand
CTTCCTTGTGTGTAGAGTTTTGGCACCATGAGCCAAGTTTTGCAAAATGTGTTCAAGCAATGGACAAAAACTGTAATATAAAACAGAGATCCATTGGCAATACCAAAAGGTTAAAAAGTAAAAAAAAATGCCATGGAGAAGAAAAAGGACAATAACACTTTAAAAACAGGCTCATGGGAACTCAGGGTTACCTCTTCATTTCTCCACTTGCCGAACATGTAGGAATAGTCTCCAGGGTAGCCCACAAACTTGCCCTTGAAAAAGGCAACATAGAAGCAAGAGGAATAGTAGTTGACAAACTGGAAGAGGAACATCTTCACCGTTAGCTTGTTCTCGTACTCCACGTGGGTTTTGGGAACCTCTGTGGACAGTAGAGAATAAAAAAATGAGTGCGCAAAACACATTACTTTATGAAAATACATTATTAAACCAAATTGACGTTTCTTGCAATAAAAGCAATAAATTAAATAATAAAAATAAGAAATTAAACCAACAACAACAATAAGTAACAATAAAATAATATAGTAAGTGTACTTATTGAAACATCACAAGGTTTTAGGTGGAAATAAGAGGCTGGGAGTCCCATATACTTGCTAAAGGCTCACCCATGTCAGTGATCTTTATAGCGACACGCTCATACAGGAAGTTCAGAATCATGATGATGACAAAGTTGATACAGGAAGCTGTTACAGATGTGGCGAACTGCGGCGTGATCAGGCTTCCGACCACATCAAGTTTATTGGTGGGGCTGTCCTTCATGATGCTGGCAAACGCCGCGAACACTGCCAGACGGTACGCAATCACACCGATTATACTGGCGATAATCAGAGAGATCTGGGTTGGGGAGCGAGAGAGGTACTCGTCATACACACACACATTACTCACTCCTCACAGCTACTGTACTATTACAACTCAATGCTTCTCAATTAAAAATAGCGTTAAAAAAGATAAACATGCAGTGTTTAATAAGACACGTCAAAACAGTAAAATGCTACATGCTGGTAATAGCATGCATCTTCGGGCAAACTTCAGATTTATTGATTTAAACTTACTTATTGATGTGTGATTTTGTGTCCATACAGTCCAGCGACTTATAAATATTCAATATTATCTTGCTCATATCGTGTGATAACCTATCTGCTACACAGTATAGTATTTCTATATATTAGCTCTGTCCCAAAGCTATATGTCCGTCTAAATTCACATACTTTTACACTATTCTATACCATTTTTTGGTGTGTATGTAGTGTGTTTACGTTAAATTCTAAAATAAATAAAGACATAAATAAATTCCTTTTGTGTGTGTGTATTATATAAATTTTTGAGACACAATTATTACTTTAATATACATGATATGTAAGTATCTATAACATATAAAATAAAAGAAACACTTCATTTTTACAGGTTTACAGGAGACTTAAAAGCGTCTGATTTCAAATGTATTTGATACGAGCATGTGGCTAAGCTAACCACTCTAAACACACATAGCAAAATCATTTTCTAGCTTTATTTTTATTAAAAATAAAAATAAAAATAAGACATGTGATGTCCTAAATTGTAGTATGTAGGCAGTGCAACAGAGCTAATATATTCAGTGGGGCTCAAAATTTAGATTCAAGATTTGTAGATTTAATAATTTTTATTTGGTGTGTTTCTGCTTTATCGGCTAGAACCAAACAAAACTTAAATATTTTTAGTGTTTAAAAATCTGAAATGTCAAAGTTTCCAAGATTAATTACAGCTCTTCATTGTTGCTGAGGACTTTTGGACTCCACTGTATTTATGTGGTAATATACAAAGGTTAAATACTTTTAACAATTAGACATAATTTTTCTTTACTATATATATATATATATATATATATATATATACACACACATTATATATTATATATATATATAATGTATATGTACATTATATATATTATACTTAAAGTAGCAGATTGATGCTCACCCAGAAGAGGACGGTGGCCCCGGACAGTACTGAACGAGCACACTTGCTTGTTAGAGGTAAATAAGGCTCCATCTCCTACACAGCAGGCAAGCAAAGCAGGGATCATGAGCAACCACCACCACACAATCTAGCACAGTACTAGTGCTGTCTGCGAGGACTCTTCCTGTTCCTAACGACTACAGTCTTTCAAAGCTGCGATCACACTGCGGGCAGGCTGCTAACGCTACACACTCACACACACAGCAATCACTTCTAAAGTATCGTCGTCCTGTGCCTGGCTTACCCAGAAGACAACTGTGGCCCAGCACAGTATATACCTGCCTGCTATTTCAGGTAGGGTCTGGTCTAGAACAAACTCCAGTTTCTACACAATACAAACAAAGCCAAACAAACATGCAGATTATCTAGGTTCTCAGTCGGCTGGTAGAAAAACTAAACCTGACCACTGACTCAACCTCCGTTTGTGACATGACAACACCAAAAGTGACGCTGTAGCTTCACATTCTGGCCCTTGTCTGTCAAATTATAATTTTAGCACCTCAGAGTTTTACAAACAAATATAACTGACCCTGGACCATGAAACTAGTCATAAGGTTCCTTTTTTTTTTAAATAAATAAACTTTCCATTGAGGTATTTGGCCGAGATACAACTATTTGAGAACCTGGAATCTGAGGGTGCAAATAAATAAAGAAAACATAAATACATCTTTTTTTTTTTTTTTACATTTTTGAATAAATACGACTTTAAAGGGTTCACCCCAAAATGTAAATTCTGTCATTAATTACTCACCCTCATGTCGTTCCAAACCCATAAGACCTTTGTTCATCTTCAGAACACACATTAAGAAATTTTTGATGACATCAGAGAGCCACCCGACTAACTAGTAATTAATTATAAAATTTTCTTTTTTTTTTAACTAAAACTTTAAGAAATTAACACTAGGTTCTACAATAACTGACTTTCTCACTTATCATTTTTGTCTTGTTTTCTAGTATAAATATTTTTTTAAATACTGTGATTACTTTTCTGAATACTTTTACTTGTCAAGTAAATGCAAAACCTATTTAGTTATTCATACTAGAAAATAAGACCCAAATACTAAGCATTTGCCACTTAGGGGCCATTCACAAGGAATGTATCTTTACATCTAGAACGTGAGACGCAGCTCTCAGGAATGGTTTCTGACAAAGAGTGAATGCTAAACTGACTTATGGGTCTAATATGAGCCACATCATCAATCAGCCATCTCTCTGAGGCTATATAGACATTTTATTTTAAGCCTAGTAATATTTTTGACTTGCCTAACTTGAAATACTGTCTAGTAGAAAAGTAAACAAAAACATTTTAAAGCTGATATACATTACTGCAATATAAGCTTAACAAACAGTTAAATTCAAAAACAAAAGGTGAAATGGAAGGACATTTTTCATTGTACATTAATAATAAGTAAACAATAAATTGACAGTTATCTGTAGAATAAAAGAGCCACTGTATAATTAGATACTGTATAATTACTTATATCAGGGTTCCTCATTCATGATCCTGAAAGCAGTTTTACTTATATTTACAGGGAGTGTGCTGCTTTAAAATAAATAAAATTTTTAAAAGTCAAAATTAAAAAAAAAAAATTGTAGTCAGAAACTGGACATGAGCAGCCTCTCAAGTAGTTTTTACGAATGGGAAACTAATAACTAACTGCGATACTCAAGTTGGACAGCCCATAAACTTTAAAGTTGTATTCATTTTCAGCTGCATTGATTTCTCTTGTTGATACAGTCATGTATATATACTATTGCTGTAAACACATGGTACAGAATATTTTGGTGCAGATATGTGTATATGTACCGAACAAAAACAGCATAGTTCTAACCACTGCATGAGTGGAACTTCATTGGATACTTACAGTCTTAGCTTTTTAAATATATATTTTGCTTATATATGCTTTATATATATATAATCAATAAATGCCATTTTGAAGTCATAATTTAGAACCTAATTCGAAAACTACATTATGTGCAATTTACATGTTAGCATGCGCTTTTTTTTAAGTTGAGAGTTTGGGCTTTGTTGTTAATTGTGACCTTATAGTGACACAGGAAACTTTCAATAACTCATGAAGGCAGCATTAACTCTAATTAAACACACCTGAATAAAGTATAAAAATTACAGCCGGGTGTACTTTAGAACTAAACTATGCAGAAAAAATAAAAATGTAAAACCTTTTGAAGACCATGAATGAATAACCTAGTGCTATATGATCAAAACTATCATTAAATTGATATAGTTATTCCTGGTAAGACTACACACTGAACAGGCTCTGGGTCAAAGGTCGTTAGATGTGCATGCATACTTGTGTGACGTTGTTGAGTCGGCGGTGGGTGCACTTGATCTCGTATTCGGGTCTGAGTTGCATCTGTTGCTGCTCTTCCTCCATGTCCACCAGATCCCACTCGTACTCCAGGCGGGCCTGACGCCGCTTCCAGAACTCCAGGAACAAAGTCACTGATGACAGAGAAAAATACAGCTTAGGGTTACTGTGTCTGTTTCCCTACTGCATATAGTGCTACAAAGATAATGCATTTCTGTAGGACAAAATCCAGAACCCAGAAAGCACTTCAATAGCAAGTCAATTTTTTTGTGTATATTTTTTTAAACTGTGTCTGAAACAAGGCCTCATGAAATACATTAGTAATACACTCTTTCTGAAAGCTTTCACTTGTAAAACTACGGAGGTCGTCATTGATCATTACTCACTAGTAGCTACTTACTCATACTTTGGGGGAAGTCCTGTTGAAGTCATGCGACTGTGGTTTGTTAATAGCCTTGTATTTAGGCCTCAAAATAAGAGTTGCACTCATTTGTGAACATAATTGCGTTGGAAAAAAAATATAAATTTTTTTTCGTTTGGTCACAGTGCTTAAAGTTGAATGGTTTTGTCATCAGAAGTAATGCTAACTTTTGGGTTGGCCTATAAAAACACATCTCTTTATTGCATTATCTAGATTGTTAAATGATGTACTAAATATGTATTACTGGTTAAATTACTGACTGGCAACATGAGAAATGACTAAATGTTTAAGAACAAGTATCCTATCTTACCATTAGAGGGAGCCAGAGTAAAAGAAAATATGAAATATTTACCAACCTTAGGCAGCTTAACCGAATAAGGTTTGATAAGCAAATAAGGTGTAGGCAGTAGTTTATGTAAATACAGACACAGGTAACATCACGTTCAATTCAAAACAGTCACGTGAGTTAAACTCACCCCATATTCCCATGAATATTGCGAAGAACACCGTCGCTGTGTTGTCAAACAGATATGATTGCTAAAAGGCAATCAGATGAAGGATTAACTTTACATTAACTAAAAAAATCCTCCTCTATAAGTAAAACGTTTTTGAACGAACGTTCACTCACCCATGAGGAGCTACAGGTTGTGCTGAGCTTCCAGTAGCCACATTTCTTATCACAGAGAGGACACATGATGATCTGCCCACCGATGGTTTCATTACAGATCTCCTTACTGCACAAGACAAGAAAGCGGTCTCAGAAACTGTTTCTGTAAACCCCGAATCAAAATCGCTCTACTTGACTTGTGTCATAGCCCTCAAGCCTTACGCCACATGCCATTGTGTTTGTGAAAAGCACCAGAGAGCAATTCGTAATGCATTATTTGCATTCTTAGCAAGGTCCTCTTCTCTGCTGAGTTCTTGTCTAATCCTCACCTCCAGACATTTTCGTCGAAGCTGGCCACGCCGTAGATAAAACAGAGCAGACCAACGACTGCCGCATAGGACAGCATCTCTGTGTAGAAACCCAGCCAAGCGAAGTAAATGCCAATCTTCTCGCCATAGTACTTCCTGTGGTACAGGAAACCCAATATTCAGCCTATTTGAGTAACCAAAGTGATGATAAAAATATTGCAGTGCTTTAAATATGCTGTTAAGGTCACACGCCTTAGATAAGATCTGCAAATTTGATGAAGAAGTCCATTAAAAAGTGCAATTATTTTGATGTGTTAGCTGGCGTATTAAAACACATGGAGGAAAAACACGATTTGGCACATTTAATGTTACAATATTTTAAAAGGGGCTAAACTGCAACTCAATCATTAATTATAATGTGCAATTACAAATATATTTGAATGCATGACATAAGTTTTAACAGACAAAAAACAACTACTTTTGTGAGAAATTTAGCACTGGAAGATACATATATCAGGTATTTTAGTTTGAGACTGTAAAGCCCTAATAGGGTTGAGCAATGTTGCGCAGGGACATTTTAGTTGAAAATGGGTAACAAATTTCTTTCTGGATAATTTAAATCTCTTGGGCCCTGCCTTGGGACCTGGTTGACTGTTTATGGCAACGTTTCCTATAATCACCCAGCAAACATTGCTCAAGAAGTTGCCCAGTGTATCATCAGCCTAACATTTCAGCTTGAAACGAGCATTAATAAGATAAAACATTATAACTAATGATAATAATGTTTTTGTTTTACGTTTTGAATTGCTGATTAAAATTATTATTTTTGACTGAAAGGACAACCCACACACACACACACACACACACACACACATATATATATATATATAAACACAAATGCATACATATTTCAAAAATACATACATATTTATATATATATATATTAAATAGATTTATTTATGATATAGATTATATAAATATGGACTTCTTTTATACATATTATCTAAATATATATATAAAATGTGTGTGTGTGTGTATAAATATAAATATACACACTACACAGTAAACATAGATATATCGTGTAAACAAAAATTTTATATGTAATAAAAGATTTTTTTGCTTATGTACATGCATACATTTTTTTAAAACATTTTAGAGCAAAAACGTAATTATTAAGCTAAACAATATTTTCAAAAGATTGAAAATGTCAGTATACGTTCAGTTTTTGAATAAAGTTACGTTTAAAGCAAGATATTTGCTGGTCTCACCGTATGAGGTTGAGAGGCTGCTCCTTGTAAAAGCGGCTGAAACGAGCCCAGTATTTATACAAGGAATAGCGCTCGCTGTCACACTTCGCATCACGAGACCTGGTCCAGTATCTACACTACACAAAAACACACAATAACCTTTCTGTTAGTAAACCTTCTGTATCATTAGTCTTCAGAGAAATATCAACTAAGTTAATAGGTTTAAAGGCATACATCATGCAGAGGGAAGGCAGCTGTATAGGTCCCGTTGTTCAGCAACCTCTTGATGCCCTTTTTTTCCTTGTCTTCTTTACTGTAAGGACATCTGGAAAGGATGTAATAGACCTAACATGGAGAAGGAAATAAACCAAGCCTTTGGTTACAGGGAAGTAAGTTTGCAGCAGTGGGTGAAAATATAATGTTTGTAACATATTTGTACATATTCTTGGCATTTGGTGTGGTTTTCTTACGATCCTGTTCCGTGTGGATGGAGGAAAGAAGGTTTCTTTGTCCTCGATGAGGAAGAAGTCAGTTTTGCTCTTGTCGAAGGTGGCTGTAAAGTAGTCGGGCTCGGGCTGCATCACATACTCGGGCAGACGGTAGGGCGTACAGAGCCAGCTCATGGGCACATCTTTTTTATCTGGAATATCGTTGGTTTTAAAAGGCACTTTGATTTTCAGAACGTCTGCGTATGTTGCCAGCACCTCCCAGGGAACGTGGATCTTCAGGAAGTACGTCCTCCCATCTTCAGATTCCTGGAAGGACAACAGTGTGTGAGTGGTGTTGCTAATAATACAGGTTAATTTAAATGAACAATAACAGGTCACATGTAAGAACTGATCATATAAATCAAAATCCTGATCAGGTTTCTGGTGTGGTTCATGATTCCAGATGTTTCACTCACAGATTTATCCTCCGTCTCCAGCTCAAGTCCAGCTTTCACTAAGTTAGCCTCAAACTCCTTCCTTCGATCCTGCATAAAAGATCAGATGTAAATTATGTAAACTGATCAAGAGATTAAACCACACAGCAACTCATTTGACCACTGATAAGATATAACTGCTAACGAGTTCTTACAGCAGCTCAGACTCAACACTTATTATAAGGTACAGGGAAAATAAATGTTTTGAAGGATGGCTATTAGTTTATGAGTTAGTAATTTGTTTAAGCAAATGTTTTTTTTTTTAATTGTTTTTTTTTTATTATCTCACAACTCACAGAAGAATGGCAAAGGTTATATTAATAAAATTGCCATTGTAGGAATATAAAACTATAAAGAATAACTAAATAGATGACACACCTGTTTCTTTTCTCCGTCCTTGTCATCGATGTAAGACAGAACGAAATCTATCCTCCGCACACCATCTCTGAAGTACACAGAGTCCTTACTCTGCTGCTGTTTATCCACCTGCACACACACACGCAAACAGTTATTTGCACAGTCAAACGTTTATGTGAAGTACTGAAGCTTCATGGCGTTTTTATTGAAGAAGTTAATAAAGCTTATCCATATATAATATTAAGATATCGTATAATATATCATCACCTTAATGGATATTTAGAAACACAGCTGGAAGCATGTTCAGAGACCGTAAGGGCTCATTTAGTATTAAACATGACTGTCTACATATTTCAAACCAGTTCATAAGAGTCTTATCTAACTTCCACAAAAACAATACAAGCATCCTGCCCCACACACACACACACTACATACCCATGCTTCATGCGGGTATAAAACCTGAACAAATACTTTAGAACTTGCTGATGTTTAAAAAAAAAAAAAAAAACCCAAAAAAACCCAAATGTGGTCACATTTACAGATGTTTGGCAAATTTGTCTGGGTGAAATCCAGGAAATTTTGCATGGAAAGATTTGCAGCTTTTACGACAGGTGGATCGTGCATTTTTGCGTGACTTCTATATTAGCTGTGCATCATAGACATATTTTTCCATGTCAAATTCCCCTAATGTGACCGCACCTTTACACAAACGATGAAGCATTTGTGTCTGAAGAGCGTTCAAGGTGCAATAGAGTTTGTGTACTGACTAAGAACTAAACACACACACACACACACACACACACACACACACATATATATATATATATATATATATATATATAAGATAACGTATAACTGCATTAGTGTCTACATCCACTGACAATGACGTTCTGTTTTGATCTGTGAGTATTGCATCTGTCACTTTAAATATAATTTTTTTTTAAGTCAGGTCAATTCTGATTGGCTGCCGATGTTTTTAGCAGTTTTTACTTTTTTGCATACAAACAGTATTCTCATTGCTTCATAACACTAAGATTAAACCACTAATGGCAGATGGAGTATTCTGATGATGTGTTCATAACTTGACAATCAATGGAACAGTCACAGGCCTCCTGTTTTCATCTAAAATATCTTGAATTGGGTTTTGAACAAAAGAAGCTTTTACGGGTTATCAATGACAACATTTTTATTTTAAAGTGGAGTTTCCCTTCAACACCAGACAAGTTACACCAGACAAACAGCAAGTTAATCACGGCCTACCTGATTCTGACAGCACTGACCTCAGATCAGCCTTGAGAGAGGCTAGCAACATATCGGCCAAAGCTAAACAAGCCAGAGCCAGGAAAATACCCCGGCAATCAGTCTGCAGCTGTTCATCAGCAGCTAAAAATAACTTACATACAATGCATAACACAAACAAATGCAGCTGGTGAAAACAAAGCTAGCTCAGGGTGTAAAGAAACCTCTACATTCTCTCACGGCCACTTCCTGTGGTTGACCAAGCCAAATAACACTTCTCTGAGGTTTAACAGCTCTGATTTTCCCAGGCCGCTTCTAAAAACAAAACCTCCAGATGACAACCAGCAGTCTATGGCTGACGCTTCCCTACGACAGTAATACACACCAACATCCATTGGTTACATCCTGTAGTAATGTCTGGACCCCTTAGTGTCAAATTACCCAGAAATGATTCCTCAAACAGCAGGCTGGAAAGAAAAAGAGAAAGAGCAAAGAGAAACAATTTACCTCTAATCTGTCTATCAAATGCTGCATCATTCACGATTCTGGCAAGCTCCAGAGGCGGAGACCACCTCCCTTCCTACAGCAGCCCAGATAACATCACACACACACAAACACATGCCCATAAGAGCAGATGGAGAGAGACAGAGAGCAGGGGGCTCACAGTGATGACATCATCATTTTGCCAGCAAGGCGGGATCCATCCTCATAATATAATCACATACCAAATTAGATTCAAACATGTTTTGAAGAAACAGGGGTCGTGCTGCAGTGCTATGGTTTGCTACTGCTTTGCGAATGCTGAGGTGCTACAAAAAAAAGCATATTGTTCGGTTACACTGTATTGTGCTTGGCTGATTGCCGAGTTCATGTTCTTATCTTTTTCTTTTACCATTAACCGTCAGCATCCCACTAAGTCTTTTTTATTTAAATTTTTTCCATCACATATTTTTTGTAACAATCATACTAAATTACAAAGCTCATTTGAAAGCTTTTTTTTTTGAAAGCTCAAAATGTATAATTTGGAAACCATTTTAAAATTGGATGTTAGGTTACCATGGAATGGTGCTTTGCCTGAAGGGGGCGCTGTCAAGTGTCATATTTCCATAATAAACTACAATTCTTTCAAGCTTTTGAATCACATGAGCCAATATTTTATTCCCAATAAAAGAACACTATAAATGTTTAAATGGATAAAGTTGACACTAAATGACCTCATTTTAAATTTGATGCCTGCTGATGACGTTTGGAAAAGATTCAGCTAGGAGAATATCTAGAAAATAATTAAGTTTATTAACATTAGGTCTGTAACATGATTGGCTATAAAAAAGATGTTGTACAGAAGCCGAGTCTCGCAGAAGTAAAGATCTTAGGATTGATTACAAATCGCTGATATGAATTACAAGCATTTAAGTTTAGTGCATTTTCGCATCTATGTTCAAAAAAGGGGACAGGTAAAGCACATTTATGTATTGTGCATCATATGAATGCTCTCTCTGTGGATGCAGGGGTGGTTGTTATGGCTTTGCTATGTGGTTTCTAAGATGTTTTATGCAATAAAACAATTCGTGGTTACTATTGTATTGGGCTAAAGAGCCCACCATCAAGGCTATGATATATGAAATATATCATTCTTTCTTTTTTCCAATTACATGCTAGATTAAGTAAATCAGCAAAATAGGCAGAACAGTCAAATCTAGGCGGAAAAACCTATTAAGCTGAGCTACGAAAGAAATGAGCTGAGCAATAAAAATTTCCAAAGTCTCTACTGTCATTTGCATGTCAAACGTAAAACCCATTTTCAGATCGTGACCCTGTCAAAAACACTAAACCTCAGCATCACAGAGTCACAGTGGCATGTAAATAATACGGCCTGATTATCATTCTCTATCTTCCTCACAGCTGTCATTTTTTTGGCCAAATCCTGGCATTATTTACACACTCGCAACAATCTGTACACGTCTGAAGACAGAAATGTCTCTTTTAGTTGAACTGCCCCTTTAAGAGCAACGTAGCCTGATCCATTTGTAAACGAATCTCACTGGCAAATAGAAATACTCTTCTGCTCAAACATCTTCTAAATTAACATCCCGCTGTCTCTCTACAGCAGGCACGAGTCTGTTTGACCTGGCAGAGCGGCTGCTGTTCGTTCACTACAGGTCTCTCCGTCTTTTATTTCCTGTAATTACAAGCTGGAGATGATACACATGAACATATGTTAGAAAAAGCAGGCAATAATAACCGTACACTCCTGTGCTGACATATAGAGTAAGTATATGTGCGGTTTAGTAAATGGGGCTGGGACAGAGTGAGCTGCACAGCCTTCAGCCACAAAAAAACGTATCTCCAACACAGATATATAATTACATAACGCGACACAATTAGAGACTCAGACTCTATAAAAACACAGCTAATGAACACGATGATGCTTTTATGTTCATACAGGGAAAGACACATAGTCTTTATTTAGAAACTCATGATTTTCATGTGGCCACTAATCTTTAATGTTGGGGAAGTTTTGAAAATCAAGGTAAAACAAACCAATTTGAGTTCTCATCTAATGGGAAAGCATATTAAGCTTCTTCAATATGAAAAAGTTTAGCCTGACCAAACTTTGGGCTAAAATTTTTAAGATTAAAATCTGTATTTATAGAATTTACTTGGGAATTACTGTGTCAAATAAGTATTTAATCACTTGCTTATCAGCCAGATTCCTGACCCTCACAACTGTTGGAGCAATCGTCAGAAAATGACAGAGGCTAATGATGACTGTCAGTGTCCCTTGGACTGGGGTCCCATTGAAGATCTCTCCTTGTGGGGTATCAATAGTGCTAAGAATAGTTAAGAATCAGCCCAGAACTACACGGGAGGAGCTGGTCAATGCCATGAAGAGAGCAGTGACCATTGTTTTCCAAGGCTGCTATCAGTAATACACCACTGGTCATAGTTTAAAATCTTGCATCGCACGGAAGGTTCCCCTGCTGAGTTATGGGAGAAAGCCCTGTGGTCAGATGAGACCAAAGTAGAACTTTCTGGTCTTAACTCCATTCGCCATGTTTGGAGGAAGAAGAATGATGAGTATCATCCCAATAATACAATCTCTACAGTGAAGCATCAGCTCTGGGGGTGTTTTTCTGCACAGTGGACAGGACGACTGCACTGTATTAAGGAGAGGATGAACGGGGGCCATGTATTGTGATATATTGGGCAAAAACCTCCTTCCTTCCCATAGCATTAAAGATGGGTCATGGCTGGGTCTTCTAACATGACAATGACCAAAAGCACACAGCCAGGAAAATCCAAGGAGTCTGTAAGAAGCATATCAAGATTCTAGAGTGGCCTAGCCAGTCTCCAGACCTAAATCCAATTGAAAATCTTTGGAGGGAGCTGAAACTCCATGTTGCTCAGCGACAGCCCAGAAACCTGACAGATCTGTATGGAGGAGTGGGCAAAAATCCCTCCTGCAGTGTGTGCAAACCTGGTGAAGAACTACAGGAAACATTTGACCTCTGTAATTGTTAACAAAGGCTTCTGTACCAAATATAACATTTTTTTGACTCAAGTGATCATATACTTATTTGACAGTAATTCCCAAATAAATTGTTAAAAAACTTTATTTCTGGATTTTTCTTTTTAGATTCTGTCTCTCACAGTGGAAATACACCTATGCTGAAAATTGTAGACCCTTCCATGATTTCTAAGTAAAAGAAACTTGCAAAATCACAGAGTGATCAAAAACGTCTCAGGGTTATGAATGAGAACTCCTGCTAAGTAGGCTTTAGTAGCCGCACTGGACATACATAATGAGACGCCAGTTGGCTTGTCTCAGGGATAGTAGGCGGACAGAACGCCTGCAGAACCACTGGCTGCGGAGGAGTCGTGGGAACTTTTGGAATATATCCCGCTCGCGGGAAGAGAAAGACTTTCACCAGACC
>JAUMHI010000074.1:13571109-13587832 GCA_032359435.1 Enteromius unitaeniatus | reverse complement strand
AAATCATCAATATTAAAACAATAAAAGGCTTGAAACTACTTCAGTTGTGTGTAATGAATCTAAAATATATGAAAGTCGAATGTTTATCAGTACATTACAGAAAATAATGAACTTTATCACAATATGCCAATTTTTTGAAAAGGACCTCTATATCTCAGAGTGATAACTGTACATGTATCGACATTTTGTACTCAAAGCATTGCAGGATGATTAATTATCTGGTCACACACAAGTGAGCACACTTCTGCTTTTAATTGTATTTGTCAATATTTAACCGCAAAAAAATATTAATTCTGCGTGTCTGTGTTAATGTATGGTGCAAACACACAGTTTTGTTTGCTAGCATACTGACATGTGCGTAACGCTTCTGGTGATATTAACGTCTTGTGTCTCATTAAATGAGGACATAAATTCAGTAGGCTACATGAATAACATCCCCAGAACTGCTCCGAGGGTTACTTCCGGAACATTTGACTGTTTTGTTTGAGTAAATCTATCATCATATCATGTACACACAGAACTGTAAAGGTATTCATGGCAAAATTAAAGTTCAGTTTGGACACGGCAGCAGAGATATATGACTATTGTTCAGTAGACTGTACATAATAGGCTACTACTTCAGTGTTTTAATATATAAAATCCCCTTCATTTTTCAACAACAAAGTGAAATCTTCATTAATTAAAAGTTTTAAAATATAAAAAAAAAAATACACAAAATCTTCAGAGGGGAAAAAAATTATAAGGCTATTGTAAGAATGAATAATAATGCATAGTGTACCGGTAGCATAACAGATGTGTAAACTGAAAACACTGATTCATTGTGTTGGATATATTTTTTCCGTGCAGTGGCTCAGGAGGTGAGGTTTTGAGTCTGTATAAATGTCAACAATCTGAAACAAAAAAATGTTTTTTGAGATAATATAATTTTGTTAAAACTGATGAATGAAGAGTGAAACCGCTCGGAATTGGGATGCATGTGCAAATCAAAGAGACTGGTATTTGTGCTGAAGCTAATGAATGAAGGGGGCATGACTGCTGTGGGGAAGAGAAGAGTTGTGGAAGATGGGGTCCGGTGAGCAACAGAGAGTCTGATATGCAACAGAATGGAGGGAGTGCCTCTAGCGGAGCTTGATTACACTTCTGGCTGGGATCGTGACAGTATCGATATCGGAATGAGAATTTTTGTGAACGATACCCAGCCCTACTGGCCTGGCTTCTGTGACTTTAAAGCTCATAGGAGCTTAGTCTGGCCTAGCGGGAGATGGGGGAGAGCTCATTTCTCATTGGTTTCCACTTTTTTGGGAACGGAAGTGCTCTAAAATGGCAGCTTTGCCAGACTAACTTTGCTCGAGAAATAGAATGTAGCGTCACAGGAAATATGGGCAGGCACAGGCTACAGCCCTACCAATCGGTCTGTACGCAAACAAAGCCAAAACCTACCTAGGTTTTTTGGGCAAAATAGAAATCCTGGCCATTACGTGTTCGGGAAATAATACAGTTACTGTATTATTATTCGGGTTTTAATAGAGTTATAAGTATTGTGATAAGTAACGACTAATTCACAATGAATATCACAAACATATATATGTATATATATATATATATATATATATATACACATATAAATATATATTGTTTTTTAACAACAACAAAACAAACATTCAACTGTTCTCTTTTATTTCTAGAAAAGGGAGCAAAAGGATTTGAAGCAGAGTTGGGCTCGGTGGACTGCTTGCTTTAAAGGACAACCCATAACAAACGTCAGGTTCTCTGATTTTACTCACCTCTCTATTTTTTAGAGACTCACTCTCATTCATCAAGTTTTCTTGATGGATTTATTGTGTGTGTTTTCAGAAACTATCTTGGTGAGAAGGTGGCTCTATATTTCCTATGGCTTGGCTGGTACACATTTCTCTTGGTTCCTGCTTCTCTAATTGGTCTCATAGTATTCCTGTATGGTTTGGCCTTCTACAACACAAGCCCTCTCATGTGAGTAACCTAATACAATTTGGTGTTTGATGTGAAGGAGATCTTTGTTGTAATTTGGTTGACAAAACAAAACAAAAGCAAAAAATATTGAATTGCCATTTGATATCTAATGTAATAATGGGTCCTAAATAAAACCAGCTGGTTTGTGTGTGTGTGTACGCAGAAAGGAGGTGTGCCAGTCAAATGTAATCATGTGCCCTCTGTGCGATAAAACATGCAGAGTGTGGGAGCTTTCTGACACCTGCTTATATGCAAAGGTACTGTACTGCCATGCACTGATATGGTTACATATTTACATATAAAGGGCCTGTCACATGATTAACATCAGGCTTTACACACATATTGACATGTATTGCTACATAACATATATAAAATAGCTACACAGATCTACACAGGTGAAGCTGGGGAGGTGGAGGTTTCTGAGCGTCCTGCAAATGCTACAGCAAGCCCTAGCCAAGTATTGAGGAGCAAGCTCATTTGCTGCTGATGCAACTAAAACCAATGGTCTGCAGTGCGCGAATAATAATTGTATATTAGCACAAGCTCCAAGTAATTATGTAATTATATACTTCTTGTGCTATTATTTTGAAAACATGTTTTTTCGCTTTAAAGTTTTATTAGTGTTGGCGGAAGCACATTTATTCAAAACTTTAAGAGAACCTTGCAAAAAAGTTCCCTGTTAGCTGCATGGGCGCTTTTTAGAATAAAGGTAATTGTAATTGTGCTGACACTGGGTCTCATTTGCAGGTGACCCTTCTGTTTGATAATGAAGGAACAGTGGCATTCGCCATGTTCATGGCAGTGTGGGGTAAGTTCAACAGCTCTATTCACATTTGAGTTAAAGTGAGTCAGTGTAATGTCAGATGTTTACATTATCTGCGCAGCTACCGTGTTCTTGGAGTTCTGGAAGCGTCACAGATCATCTTACGTGTGTGCATGGAAGGTCTTTGACTGGTGTGAGGAAGAGGTATGAACAAACAAGAGTAACAACCGACACTAACTATGCTGATGCTTTTTAAGGGGCAGCATTGCCTCCTTTAATGGAGCAGAATCAATTTCAGCCATTAAAACCTTTATCTTGTAGCTTAAAAAGACTAAAGCACACATTATTTGAAAATCTTCCAGTTGCTTATTATTAAGAAATGGTTAGGTGCTCGAACATATCTTTGGAAGTAAAAAATCATTTCGAAACATGATTTTCAAATGCATGCAACGAATGCATCTTGAGATGCACAAGTCACACAACTGAAAGTAAGGAAGTTCCCCTTTGCTCGCCAGTTTAATGAAGTAATGAAAGTAGTAAAGTTCCCCCGATGCTCTCCCGATTTGTTGATGCAGCGTCTCGTTCCCTTCTCAGGAGCTGCAAACATATCAAACGTTTAGTGTGGTTATGATTGTTTACGTGCTTGTATCACACAGGAGGAGCTGATTCTGAAGATTGTAAACAATGCACAATGTGAACCTAAGATGCACAGGCACTCTTATCTGCGTTCCACCATTGTACTGGTTTTAGTCACTCTCATGGTAAGAAACTGAAGGCATGTAGAAATGACATTACTCTCATAAGAAGATTGAATTCATATATGCATGGTTTAATTGGCTTGGGTGGTTTCTGTGGTGCTGTGTCACCAGTTGCTGATCATTATCGGTTTGACCCATGTCCTGGTTGTGTGTCGAGTGATCGCTACTGTGCTGGTTGCCGAAAACAGTTCTTGGAAGGTCATTACTGAGAATTCACAAACAGTTGGCGTGATGCTCGGAGCTGTGCTTCACTACATCATCATCACCGTCATGACCCGGGTAATAGCTCCACAAATCTGTCGGAGAACAAAAGGTTGCCTTAATTTTGTTTTAATAAAGTCTTGTATTGAATATTTTCTTACTGAATCAATCAAGTATGTACAGGACCAAGTTTGTTTGTTCAGAATCTTTTCACCTGTGATGAAAATGGTTAGTAACCATGTACATTTATTTTATCCAGGTCAATTGTACAGTTGCTATGAAGCTGAGTGAAATAGGTCAGTGGAACAGGGTTTGTGGATTTAACTATCAAACATTTTGGCTGTAAACCAAATGTGTTTTTACCCTACTTACAGAGAATAAGGACTCCCATGCTGCCATTGAAAGGAGTTTCACAGTCAAGATGTTCATATTCCAGTTCTTCACAATGTTCTCCTCTCTCATATACACAGCTTTCTTTCTGGGAAGGTAGCCTGGGAAATTAAAAAAATATATATTATATTAGTTTTGTATAGCCACATTAAATGATGACATTCATATATTTATAACACATTTTGTCTTAGATTATTACAATTTTACTGGAATAAAAATGCACTGTATTCAAAGATCAAAATAGTGACACTAAACGTTCATTTGTGTTTTAGGATTAATGGTCATCCTGGAGGATACGTGAGGATATCTGGCATATGGAGACTGGAAGAGGTATGGCGGTTTTTTGTTTACTCTACAGTGACAAACAAATGCACTGCTATGTTCTGTGTTTCATTTTTTCTTGCTGATTTAAATTCAGTGTCACCCAAGTGGATGCCTGACAGATTTGTTCATTCAGATGTCTGTTATTATGGTACTTAAACAGACCTTCAACAATATCTTCGAATATTCTGGTCCGTAAGTAGAACTTTTTTATTTGCTTTTCATGATTAAACACTGAGGCTGGGAAATAACTAAAGTCTGTTAGTTTGCATAATACTGAAATTTGTTCCATTATGTTCCAAATTTGTATCTTTAACTATTATTACTACTATTATATGAATAGATAGTTAAACAGACTCAAAGGCTCAAAGAGTAATTAGTTCATTTAGAGAAAATTGTAAATTGTAAACTGCTATTTATGAACTTTGTAACTTCTTTCCACAGCTGGTTTAATCGCTGGTTAAAGAGGAAAAAGACCCAGAAGATTAGGAGAAGGTGTTTCAAATGCTATAAGAAGGAGTGTATGAATGCCAAGGAGGGATCTGAACTCTGTGAGAACTGCAAACTCGAAGAAATCCAGAGAAACTACAGCCTGATTAAAACAGATCGCTTCAGCCTGTTTAACGAGTTCTTGGAAATGGGTACTTTTAAAAATATATATATACTTAATGATATTATTATAATTGTTTTGGACTTGGACTATTTGGGGTAGCAATAACCACCACTCCAAATCTTTTATTACAAAGCTTTTGTTTTCTTTTAAACACACATCTGATATTTGCATTGTCCTTTTCTCCCATCCCCAGTGATCCAGTTCAGTTTTACTACTATCTTTGTAGCAGCATTTCCTTTGGCTCCATTGTTGGCTCTTCTAAACAACATAATTGAGATCCGATTGGACGCCATAAAGATGGTCAGCCTTGAGCGCAGACTAGTGCCAACGAAGGCCAATGATATTGGTAAGAGAATATTTGGTATTATCTTCAGATCATCCTCTTTTAGACTGTCAACCCAAATCAAATTAATGTACAATTCTGAAATTTGAGCATACTCTATGAAATATTATTATTTATTTTATTTTTTTTATTAGCTTTTTTAATGAGCTACATTCACATGTGGTTTGGAGTCTTATTCAAATCACATTCCTGAAAATACGTCAGATGGTTTTGTAAAATATATACTGAACAATAAAATAAAATATCCAGTGTGACGGCAACATGTCATATCGTAAGGCTGATGATACATGGGGCAACTTTTTGAGCAATGTTGTTAGGCAACTTCAGGCAAAGTTGCCATCAACAGGCAACCAGGTGAGACACACCTCCCAATCTAAAATACCTAGATAGAAATGTGTAACCCATTCTTAATGGAAAAGTGCCCAAGAAATATTGCTCAGAAAGTTGCCCCATGTGTCATCAGCCTCAGTCAGTCCGATATAGTGGACATGAGGCAGTAGACAGCAAAACTTTTCTAGTCAGTCAAGTCACATTTATTTATAGCTCTTTTAACAATACAGTTTGCTCACGTTCACCCAGAATACAGGTTTGATGAAATAACTCAAGGCTCCACTGGACATTTGTCATGTCAAAAAGTGATTAGACTTTCAGCATTATTTCAGTCACTGTCGCTATGGTTACTGGGAAGGACACAACTGAAGGCTGCTGTGTGAACATTTCGAAAATACTGTTCTTAATCCCAAAAACAGGACTGATAACTGTATTTCGCTGCTGTGTGAATGTGGCCATTGTGTCAAAGTACTTAACAGTATAAAATAGAAGAATAGAGTGTCAGTAAGGTATAATGACAAGATTGAACTCTTTATTTTAGTGTCTGTGAAATCAAATTGATGATAATTGCTGAAAATTAAGTGTCTCTAACTAAGCAACCCAGAGGTGACAGCGACAAGGAACCAGAGCTCCATCGGTGACAGAATGTGAACAGCACACTTCATTGCATGACTCTTTTTATGATTTCAGGTGTTTGGACGGATGTGCTTGAGGTGATTGGTATGCTTGCAGTCATTGCTAATGGACTGGTCATTGGTATATCCTCTGATTTCATTCCACGACTGGTTTACCAGTACTTCTATGGGCCTTGTGCCAGTGGTGGTGCTTCTGGCATTGAGTGAGTTGGACCTGATTTTTCAAAACTGCGTGATCAATATATTCAAAAGAGTGTGTCTTTTAATCTTCTTTGTGTGTTTCTCAGTTGCATGGCTGGATACATAAGCAACACTCTATCCACTGCTAATATAAGTGATGAGAGAGTCAGGGTTGACTTCACAAGTGCTCAGATGATCACTTACAGTGGCATAAATGTGACACACTGCAGGTAATTTTATCTATCTATCTATCTATCTATCTATCTATCTATATATATCTATATCTATCTATCTATAATTCAGTAAAAAAACATCTCAAGGTTACCCTAGTTCCTAGTTTGAGATGCCCACACCCCCAGACTTTAAAATCTCAGTCTAGTGTGTGTTTGTGCACAGCTAGGACGAGAGAACAGAAGAGTGGCTTGTAGACCCAGTCCGTAGAAATGGACAAACATGGACACATACCATGAAGTGAGCAATTTCCATTTCAGGGCATATAGTTTCCTCATAGATGGAGCTCTGGATTGGAGGATGGTCTCGACACCTTCGGCTGAGAGATCTTAGGGGCCACACCCTCAGTTTCCATAACTCTATAGTGCCCCCCGCCTGTGAAAGGAGACGTGTTGTCCACTGACGTGTTGTTGGGTGCGTGTGTTGATCTCTTATGTCTGTGAACAAGTGTTTCAGTGCTTGAAACACTGCCAGCATCTCCAGGCTGTTGATGGGCCACGTGAGATGGCGACCACTCCACAGACCGTGGGTTGAGCGGCCACTTATGACCACTCCCCAACCAGTGAGGGACACGTCCGTCGCTGGGGTTACACAGCGAGTCGGAGCTCCCAGCACCGGTCCCTGATTTAGGAACCAAGGCCTTCTTTTACTCTTGCGACTGCAGTGAGGATCGAACCGACCCGTGCAGACGTCTTACAAGTCTGCATCGTGGACGAAAACCACACCACGCCTAGATAAGTGGTTCTCTGTGCTGGAGAAAGCACACTTTTCTTGGCATTCAGTCTCAACCCCAAATGTTTCATGTGAGCGAGGACGACATCTCAATGTCTGCTTGCTTTGTTCTGCGACTGCGATAGGATCAGCCAGCCAGTCGTCGATGTAATTGAGTCAATATAATAGTAGCCTATAGATATAATAGACAAACAATACTGGATTTGTATAAAACAAATATTTATTATATTATATTTATTAGTATAAACACTTGCTAGATCTACAAAAGAAAAAAAAAAGTAATAATAGCTTGATTTTAAATTAGTGTAAAAAAATTCAAGCCAAAATAATTGGGTTTTTGTAAACAAATGTAAATGTGTATTAATGTTTTTTGTCGTTTGTAGTTTTTGGAGGACTTTTCATATTTGTACAGTTTTATATAAGAAATTATTTTTACATAGATTTGTATACAAAAACTTTTTTTTATGCAAACATATAAAACCCACATTTCTAATTTTCCTTCATGGAGATAACATGGACCATTTGAAATTTTTACTTTTGAAAAATGCAGTTATAAAATAAAAATAAAAAATAATAACTTTTACCAGTAGATGGCTGCAGAGCTCCACTATTTGCTTATTTGCTGCGTTTTCTTTTTTTCTTTTTTTCAGTTGGATTCATATCTACATATAATAAAATCACAATTATAACCATAACATTTGTTTTGTCAAAGTTTTTGTACTGAAAAAAAAAACAGTTTTTCGATAATGTTAGATTATGATTATAATGTTGTCTTAAAATGTGAACAAGAGTGCTAGCAAGGTGCTAAACTTGTCCACCCAGTTATTTTATTTTATGATTATATATTTTTTTTCATAGTATGTAGATGTGATTACAACTAAAAACAAAAAAAAAGATAATCACGAAAAGATATCTTTCAGTTGATCAAATAGCCAATAGCGGAGCTCTGCAGTCAACTACTGGTAAACATTTTTCATTTTAAAACTGCATTTTCCAAAAGATCTTACACTAAACCATGTCAAATAATCCATGTTGTAATCCAAAATGTGAAATGTGGGTATTTTATAAAGTTGATTTTATTTAAAATATTATTAAAAGAGCAGCTGTTTTATCCATTTAAAAACAATGATAAGTTGTCCTAAAACTACACAAATGTGAAGTAAAAGCATTAATAAACAAAATAAAATTAAAATTAAAATAATTTGATTTTGTTGTAAAGACCCTGAGTGTACACCCCAAATAACAACCGTACAAGGGTTAAAAAAAGCCTTGTAAAAATACACGAACATGGAAAGCAGTAATAATCCTCTTTTGTCTGTAGCATTGTTCATTTCTCAGCCACGATGACATGTAACACTGCAGGTTGTCATATGAGTTATAGTCAGATTCAGTGATCTTTTAATCAAGTAAATTATATATTTACATTACATCTCTGTTATCACAAAACCCACGGCACAGCAAAAACACCTCCGATCACTGTGTCCTCCATTCAACGGTGGTTGATGTTTGTGAATAAAGACATCACTATCAGTCCCTGCTTCCAGTGCGAAAAATGTACATTTCAATGTAAATTTGTAATCCCACAGCACCTAATCAGCTTGCTGTTCAACATTCAAATATTTGGCTAGTGCTTGCTGTAGCGCTTCAGAAACCCGTCTCCATCCCCAGCTCCACTTGTATAGTTCTCCTATAGTGAACTCGCGTATGCAATGGGAGTTATTTCATACATGTTATATCTGCAGCAGAAGAATTTCTTACAAGCTCAGCAGCAGCATGTTGCAGATGTATTGGCAGTAGCAAGTCTTGTTAGTTGCTTTGCCGCAGCAGCGTAGCAGATCTATTCTGACAAATCCACAAAAAATTACAATAATAATCACCTGCGTAAACAGATCAAACTTTGCACATCAGAGCAAAGAGAAAATGTTTTTATATGCTTTATTGACTACATGTTAAATATGCTGTTTTGAGAATTTCAATTATGATCCGAGAATTGTTCCAAAAGTGACCAAAAAAAAAGGACAGCTAGAATTAGCTATTAATATTCTGACTTTTAATTGACGCAGTCTTAATTATTTTATTTCTTATTGATTGGTGTGTTTTTGTACATTTTAAAATGTAGTTAATTCAACAACAGCATAAAAAAGAAAAAAAAAATCTAAGCTTTGACTTTGTATTGTTTTCATTTTAGCTACAGAGACTACAGGAGTAATGAAGACTTTAGTTTAACTAATCAGTTTTGGGTCATTCTGGCAGCTCGTTTAGTCTTCATCATTTTATTTGAGGTAATCTGACACACAAGAAAATTATTTAAGATAAAGATAATTGCATTAAGATTACGGATAATCAATTCACTTTATTATCTATTTCTCTGCCCAGCATGTAGTGGTGATCTTTAAATGTGTAGCAAGCTGGTTTGTCCCTAACACACCTCTGGATGTGAGAAATGAAAGACTGTATGATAAACTCAACAGGCTCAAGGAAGAATTGAGGTCAGTAACAAGAATCACCGGTAATAGAATAAATAACACAGAATAAAACAAACAGAATATAAAAAGAGAGGTAATAAATGTTTCCTGAATTTTAAAAAGTTGTTTTACTGATTTTTTTTTTTTTTCCCAGAGCTCAAAGAGCACAACAGGATACTTTTACCAAGTTCAATGAGAATGGCAATGCAAAAAGAACATCTAAACAGAAAAAAGCAAACAAGCTAAATAGCATGTGAGACAAATGAGCTTAAAATGAATTCATTGGTCTTCATTCTAGTTTGATAAAAAAAAAAATGAAGGAAAACAAATGTTTATTTTTGTGATCATCTCAGTTAAATAGGTTTTGCTTATTATGTATGAATATGTATACACTACTGTTCAAATGTTTTCTATCTCTGTATGGTTTTTTATGTTTATATAATAAATATATTCTGCTCTTCGTTTATTTGATCAAGTCATGGAAAATTGCCACTAAAACAAACAAATCAAATTAAAATTTTATTACAACTTTCTGCTATTTTAATAGCCTGCCATTTAAAATGCACTTTATTCCTGTGAGTTTTCACCTCTTAAAATTAAATCACTTTGTTTAAAAACAAATGTATGAAGGTAATGGAAGAATGTAATTAATAAAATCAATGACATTGATGTCTTGACCTCTAAATCAATTGTTAGCACATTTTTCAGATACATAGATCAGAAATCATAGAAAGCAGTGCCAAATTTATACCTATATACAGGTATTTAAACTTCTTCTCTATCTGTTTTATGGCGGATGGCAAGCCAACAGGCTGGTGCATTTACCGCCACCAACTGGACAGGAATGAGATATTTACAGTTTTTCTCAATTGCTTTGGCACATTTTTCTAAGCGTCTTAATATTCTCTAAACTATGAGTGCAAATGTCACAACTGTTTGTGGGAACTTCAAAACTTTATTGCATGTCTGCAAAATGTAGTTACTCTCTCAAAACATTTAATTCATGCTTCGAAACCTAGTTATTGTGTCAATAATTTGGCCAAGGCCACCAAAATATGAAGTATTTTTGTCATTGTGTGAGCCTCTATTTTTAGAGCAACTAAAAATATTTAGTTGTTTTTTCACCATGACAGTCAACCATGGAAATTAAGGGGTTAAACAAAAATCTCATATTTGTTGAAAAAAGTCAATAGTATGAAAAAAGTCTAGGAACATTTGTTCACTGTTTATTTTTGTACTTTATGTGTATACACAATACAAGTGTATTACCGTACATGCAAAGTGAAATCTTTTACAGTTTTTTCCATACGCTAGGACCCATTTTTCAATACTTAGTTAACTTTTGCAAAACTCTTCACACAAGTCTCCTAACCAAGTTTCAGATCGGCAAAGCAGCTCATTTAACATTCAAAATGCACTACAACTACCAAAACACTTTATTCAGGTCCAGAACACTAGCAAAGGTTGACAGCCAACCAACACACTTTGTCACCCACAAAACAATGAACTAAAAAACACTAACAACATGTAGCATCACACAGTGTTTTCTTGTGTAAAACAAGGACACATCTCTGTTTATAATTGCAATAAATATTGTTTATAACTGCAATATATGTTACTGGAATTAATCAGACATGATGAAGAATTCGTCAATTTGAAAGATGTAGTCATTGAATGCATTTTGTGCCAAAACAATGATAATTGATCCTCAGTTTAGCCCGCATAGACTTCTGTTGTTGTCACTGTGTGAAGAGTTCTGCAAAAGTGAACTAAGTATTGAGAAATGGGTCCTAGCATCTGGAAAAAAACTAACTCTTGTCAGTAATCAATCTTGTTAGTTACTTTACATTTCATATTTGTGTATCACCACAAATACACAAAAACAAGAAATAACAATCATGGAGAAAAGAAAGACTTTCATCAACATCACATCTGATGTTTTCTATTGCCACACATCAGGAAAATATCTCTTTGAATGCCACACCCATCCCCTGCAATGATCAACTGTGATGTCCTCACATGCACCATTCATGGCATCCAACAAAGACATCCGATTTTGTGGTCTATGATCATACACTTTACACCTCCATGCTGAACAAATTCTACAGCAGTGATTGTGCTGTGGGCACTCTACACACACACACACACACACACACACACATAAAATCAAATTAGGGGTCATTTGCCAATTTAGCAGACATTACGTTAATGTCAGATATATTTTGGAATATACATTCATATATACTAATTATGAAAATTTAATAGTTTGTTTTGAATGTGATGGCTTACGCAACAAAAAAAAATGACTGAGAAGTTCTGAAGTGTTTAACAGTATAAGTGAGAATCGAGTCATCAGTTTTGATCAACAAGTCATATGCAATTATTTGTTGTCCAAACCGCACAGGTTGTATTTACTGTGCACACATGGACCAAAGCATTTGCAATTTGCTCAAACCAATAAAAAAAAATTCCAATCTGATGTGAAAAAGAAGCGAATTACTCAGATCTGAATTTAATGTTTCAAGTAGCTTCCAGTTTTATGCATACAATAAAAGCCCTTAACGTATGTATCAAATTGGTTCACGGCGTTTACTAACAAAGACTGGTTTCACCAAAATTTGTCTTAAAAGAGAGTGGGTGGCTCTTAAAAGAGCCTTTGTGTTTCAGAAACGAACTTGAATCCACTTATTTGCCCTTGGCGGGTTTCTCGGTCTTCTTGGGCAGGAGCACGGCCTGGATGTTGGGCAGCACGCCGCCCTGAGCGATGGTCACTCCGCCCATGAGTTTGTTCAGCTCCTCGTCGTTACGCACCGCCAGCTGCAGGTGACGGGGGATGATACGGGTCTTCTTGTTGTCCCGAGCGGCGTTTCCAGCCAACTCCAGGATCTCAGCCGTCAGATACTCGAGCACAGCGGCCAGATAAACCGGAGCACCAGCACCGACGCGCTGGGCGTAGTTACCTTTGCGGAGAAGTCTGTGAACACGGCCGACGGGGAACTGCAGCCCTGCTCTGGAGGAGCGAGTCTTAGCCTTTGCTCTGGCCTTACCGCCGGTTTTGCCTCTTCCGCTCATGTTGAAATTGCTGTTTCCACTGTCGAGATCAGAAACAATAATACCACTACAGCTGAACAGTCAGCTTTTAAGAGAGCATGCTCTTCTTCTATTGGTTGGAGTGGATCACAGATGAAAACCAATCACTGCTCATCCCTCCAAATCCGAAACCCCTCCTCCATTTGCCAGTTTCTTAATACACATGCATTTAAAAAAAGAAAACTGTTGGAAGTGGTTGTTTTGTTTTGATTTATTTAGGATAGAAGATTCTGTACAATATACCTTAGTCTTGTCTGAGAAATGTATAGGTATGTCTTGGTACACCCTAAGTTTTCAAGTACAAATTTATAACAATTTTGTTTCCTCAGATCAAATACTTGAAACTGATCATAATAGTACCATATGTATGCTTAAGTATGCATGCTTAAAGAAAACATAAATTACAAACATGCACCTTTAAGAGTAACCTAAAAAACAAAATGCCAAAATGTATTATTAATATTAGCAGGTTGCATTTGTGGTTGTCGCATTTTTATTAAAAACAATGTAGTAAACTGTGATTAATACAGTAAAATCATGGTCATTTTTTGTGAAATGTTGCCAGGCTGCTGCACCCCTAAATGTGAAACTTTAACATTCTTTCTGGCAGGTTCAAAAATAGCAATTACAGAACATATCGCAACCAAATTTAGACAACTAAATTGGAATCGCTCTTTGTGTCATAAGATGAGTGGCTCTTAAAAGAGCCTTTGGGTGTCGGGGAGCTGGAGCAGATCTCTACTTGGAGCTGGTATACTTGGTGACGGCTTTGGTGCCCTCAGACACGGCGTGTTTGGCCAGTTCTCCGGGCAGCAGCAGACGCACGGCGGTCTGGATCTCTCTCGAGGTGATGGTGGAGCGCTTGTTGTAGTGAGCGAGACGAGACGACTCCCCGGCGATGCGCTCGAAGATGTCGTTGACGAAAGAGTTCATGATCCCCATCGCCTTAGAAGAGATACCGGTGTCAGGATGAACCTGCTTCAGCACTTTATAGACGTAGATAGCGTAGCTCTCCTTCCTGGACCTCTTGCGCTTTTTCCCCCCTTTACCGGCGGTCTTAGTGACGGCCTTCTTAGAGCCCTTCTTCGGCGCTGACTTGGCTGGTTCAGGCATGATGAAAATGCAGACAAATCAATGACCAGAACCAGCCGGACAGAGATATTTATTGACTCACATATGGTAATTTTTAAGGAGACGTAGGAACTCCTGATTGCCTGTTTTCAAAGACGAAACACATAATTAGTATGTGATTGGACAATTCAAAGTGTCACGAACGGAACGAGGACCAATCACAGGTGGTGAAATGATAGCTCAACCCACCGCCCCATGTTTGAACAGAAGCACGCTGCAGGAAACAGCAGAACGTTTGAGATGCATACCAAGGTCGTCACTACAAAAAGATTCAAAGAACTATAAAGAAAAGCAAAATACTTTACAATTTAGATATTTACACACATAATAGAACAGGACATACAAATCTAAATCACACTTTACAAATCATACAGGTTTATACCATACTTGTTTAACAGAGAGAATAGAGCATGCGATGCCGACATGTAGTTTATAAAAGAGAAAGGATTCTTAAGGAAGAACTACAAGTATTAAAACATCTGAATTGCACTGTAACATTATATGACAGTTCTGACCATATAACGGCTCAAAACATGCAGTCATACAGTAGGGTTTAGTACTTCCTAGTTAATTTTCTTCACACTCCATTGGTTCGCAATGGGTTTATAAACCCAAAAGTTCCCGCTTTTTTCTGTTAAATTTTAACAAACAAAAAAAAGGCTATCAAACTCGGGAGAACGAAAGCAGAAACAAGAAACAGTCTGGTGGTTTGCCTTTTGGCTAGCGGTTTCAAGTAATTTGTATTTAAAAAAAAAAATTTACTAAAAACATGATTCACGTATTCTCACAAGGCAATACTACTTAAGCTCTTTAAAAGATAGTGTGGCTGGCTCTTAAAAGAGCCTTTGGGTAATTAAGTCATAGTACGGTCATGTTTAACCTCCGAAGCCGTACAGAGTGCGTCCCTGTCGTTTCAGAGCGTACACGACGTCCATGGCAGTGACGGTCTTTCTTTTAGCGTGCTCGGTGTAGGTAACGGCATCGCGGATAACATTCTCCAAGAACACCTTCAACACACCGCGAGTTTCCTCATAGATCAAACCGGAGATACGCTTGACTCCGCCACGGCGAGCGAGACGACGGATGGCGGGTTTGGTGATGCCTTGGATGTTATCACGCAGAACTTTACGATGACGCTTTGCGCCTCCTTTTCCAAGTCCTTTACCGCCTTTTCCTCTTCCTGACATGACTGAGCCGTTTTCAATGAGACGAAAATACGAGGATGCGTTCAACTTCGAGACTTTTTATATTTACCTACCGGACCTAACTGAAACCAATCTGCGTCACTCGGTGCGCACCCCTCCCCCGCAAGATAGTGCATGGAAAAATGCTGTTTAACCCCAAACCTTACAGTTTTTGCATATTGCTTACACACTTTTGGCAGAATTTGGTTCATTATGTCAAAACTCTTCTATAACATACTTGTTTTGTGTGTGTGTGGTGGGGGGATAAGGGAGGCTTATGGATCCCGCCCTCTATTTTAGTACTGTAACGTCACAATGGTATTCCTTTACATATACTTCACAGTATGTACTTCATACTTCACTAACCATTTTTGTACAGTACAGTTAGCACAGTAATATGATACAGAATCATGTGACACATACAGTAGGTACAGTCTGGAGTAGAAACTTGAAGATATAGCTGTTCTCCAGTCTGTTTTCATGTTGTTTACTCTGTTTTTTGTTTGTTTATTGTAGTTTTTATGGTATTGAACCATGTGTGTCCTTAAAAGTTTGATGATGATGATGCCACTGTGTACCGACTGACGTTAGGGTGGACTCATGGACAGGCCATGATTTGTCACGTGGTCCACCAGAGTAGCGTTGATGTCATCTAACACGTCTCAGCACTGGTACTCATCTTTTTGTCCTCTTACTCTGATTCTCATTGCCTCCATGCTTTCAAAGTTCTCAAATTGTCTTACCTGAGGTCTCTTTGTAGTGCTAAGGCTTCATTGGTGTTCTGTTTTTCTGTGCAGGTGATTTCAGGTGTATACATAAGTGCCTACAAATACAATTGCCAGATGAGTTTTGCTTTTTCCCAATGAAAACAGGTGATTTAGTTTTTGAACAATGTGTCTAATGTAAGAAAACGTGTAGTGTTTCGCAATACGTTTGTTACCTAATTGTAAGCAAAGTGCAAAGTTCACAATGTGTTTAAGCTATGATTTCACTGTTACAGATACAGGAAGTTTAGGTACTGAGGCTTTGGCCTAAGCATTTGGCTTTAGTGTGTAAGCAATAAGGAAAAACTGGAAACATGGCAGGGTAACACTTTTGACCTACTTAATTTTTTATAAAGTGCCACATCTATAAATCTGCTCTTGGCTGACATTATATATAAATTAAATATAAATATGGGGGGATAGTACATTTCATTTATGCGTTTACTCACGAATACAAACAACTCTTTTATGTGATTTTAGTGGCTCTTAAAAGAGCCTTTGGGGTTAAACGAGGGTGATACGGCGGGTTTAAGCGCGCTCTCCACGGATGCGGCGGGCCAGCTGGATGTCTTTGGGCATGATGGTGACTCTCTTGGCGTGGAT
>JAUMHI010000074.1:13538060-13555898 GCA_032359435.1 Enteromius unitaeniatus | reverse complement strand
CGCTTGACTCCACCGCGGCGAGCGAGACGACGGATGGCGGGTTTGGTGATGCCCTGGATGTTATCACGCAGAACTTTTCGGTGACGCTTAGCGCCTCCTTTCCCGAGTCCTTTACCGCCTTTGCCTCTTCCTGACATGTCTGCAGATTCAGTTCGTGCTTTAAAAAGCTATGAAACTGAAGTTGTGCGCGAGGAGCTTTACAGTAGTCTACAGGACCTGGTTGAAACACACGAAGGCGGAGCTACTCTCTCTCTCGCACACTCTCTCTCGCTCTTTATCCCTCGTTTATTGGCGGATCGCAACCAAATTATCCAAGTGCATACCGCCACCTACTGTACAGTAATTAACACCAGACTGCTTTCTGTTTTCCAGTTTATGGAAAGGAGGGCAAACATTAAAGGAACAGTAGGAAGGAATTCGTTTTAAGCAAAACATTGTTTTTGTTAGATCAAAGTCAATCAGATGTAAAAGGAGAGGAATAGACTAAAGCTAATAAATAAATAATAATAATAATAATAAAAAAGTCAGGCAAAATACAAATTGTATCAGGATAAAATATATCAGGATGTACTATCCATCATTATGCTATATTGCGATGTTGACGTATGCTTAGAGGCACCAAGGCATATGTAGCCAGTATAGATATCTTTGCATGATTAGTATGTTACTAGCATGTTGCTAGCATGTTTCTACTATGATTAGCAGTGTGTTTAGATTTGAATTTTGACGGTTGACAGAGTCTTGGCTCATCTGAACATTCACTGAGTGGGAGTGTATGCGATTTTTTCCAGTTTTCATCGCCATTTAATTTTTCAAGCCAACTTAATAAAACCTTATTCATCTGGCAGCTAAAAGCAGGGGAAAAAAACAAGTAGAGGAAACATGACAGCGGGAATTGAGTGATGGAGGTAGATTGACTTGATTATGACAAACAAATGTTGTTGTTGTTGTTAATTCCAGCTTATTTTCATTTAATTATTTTCTAGATGAACTCCTAGTCCAATTACTAATAGGGTTACTGGGAAACAGCTATGGTTGCACTAAGCAGCAGCATGTATTATATAGCATTTAGCAGGTATTGCATTATTAGGCTGGAAAAGAATAGGTGGTAGCCTACAGGTAAAGTAGGCATATCACCACTTGGCAAGATTCAGTACTGTGACCTGCTGCCACTGGGGAGCTCATGAAACAATAGAAATCAATTTCATTACATTTACTTAGTTGACATTATTTATTTAGCTCTTCCACATTCAATTAGTTTTGTTAACATACTTAGTCAACTAACAATAAACTAATGGTTAATAAACTGTAAATTAAATAAAAAAGATTAAATTAAAATGCTAATCATATATTTATTTATGCAGTAAATATGAAGATCGTTCTGTATCATCACGAATAAGCAATTCTTTTTTTTTTAGAAAAATAAATGATTTATTTTATATTACGTGTTTTGACTACTCTTTGTATGTTGTATAAATATATATATATATATATATATATATATATATAGGTAACAAAGATATATTATCAAAATAATCTTTTAGAAGGGCCTCATCTATTAATTTTGCCAGGGGCCCTTGCTTCATCTTGGTTCATCTCTGCACACGCATCAATGTACTCTAAAGCTCTGATAGCAAGTAACCACTGAAACGACATTAAGTCACAAAGCACTGTTAGGTTAGTATCTCTAATGTTACGACAAGATTGAGATTTCGAGAAAAAAATCAATGAACATGTAATGTAATCAACATTGAGAAGTGATGTTGGTTTAATGTGACTTTGGCATCCACAAGTAATGTTCAAAAATGTATTTAAACCAACATTACACTTTGTTTGCCTCCATCACTGCTGCATTATTTACACTGAAATAATAATGTTGAATCAGATTCCACATCAACTCTCATTTTTTATTCATTTTTTTATTTATTTGACAGATAAACACAATCAATGACAAAATAAAAAAAAAAGCGATTCAGTGGTTTTCAAAATCTGGCTTGCATTTGACTACTGCCTGTTTTTCTTTGGGTTCTCTGAAATAGAAAGTATATGCGTTATTTTAGAACAAGTCAATTCAGTTGTATTTGTGTATATTTGTGTATATATAAAACAATTTTAAATAAAATGCGCAAGTTTAATAGTTTGCCACTAGAGTGGGCTGTTGTGTACGTTCTTGCCAACGAATGCAAGAAGCTTTTTTCCCCCAACTATTTATTTATTCATTTATTCTGTCATTTAAAATTTATGTATTCGTTCTCAAGCTAAAATGTTAATTTTATAAAGATTTGTCACAACCTGTTCAAGACGCTTTCCTGTGTCACGCTGGCAAACTGAAAAGCGCTTTGTGATTGGTTAACGCGTTACCGAGTTAATCTCTGATTGGTCGATCTCGTTTCAGTGTAATCATCAGTGTGTGCTGCTGACGAGAAGTTGTCTGAAATGTTTCTGCGTTCGCTGACAAATTCCAGCAAATGTTTTGTTTACCGCTTTAGCACCCTGTACATAATTATATGAGGTAAGCCAAACCTCCCTCCTCTCTCATGATGGCGTTCTGGTTAAATGTTTTGCGCGGCTGTTCTCTTGTTAAATAGCTGTTAGCAATAGCAAGTCTCTGGCGCTGACAGAAAGCGAGCCCTAACGCTAGCACTCATACTGTAATTGTTTATGTCCTGCGTCATCGAAACGTGCGTGTATACGAAAAGAATCACAAATAAACAAACATATATTTTTGCTCAATCATTTAGCGCATGCAGTTTGTGTTTTATTAGGTTTTGCGTATGGCTAGTTAGCTTCGGTTGCTATTGCCATGGTTTGGCGTGAAATAACAGCACTTGTTACGTTTTAAAAGACTAATTACATGTGACGCGAATCAGCGTCAGGCTAAAATGAGGATTTCAAACTGAACCTGTCCAATACATAAATATGTACACATAGGTACTAAAATGTGTTCTTGTTTGATAAATTGGATTTGAGTCTTCTGATGTTATTGTTTTTCTTTATTATGTATCAGTTTTATAAAATTTCTAGCATGTGTACTGTAACGTATATTAGTGTTTATAACGAATAGGGTATTTATGATTGAGCAATATGAACATAAGGGTTGCAATAGTCAAATTGATTTGCAAGAGGCACGTGATTGTTGTGAACTGAAACATCGCCTGATATTTTCAGTTTGCAGCTTTCTGTTTTACTGTAGTGCAACATTTTTGTATTAGGAAAACAAAATGGGGTTTGGGTGAAAATTATATAATAAATATACAGAATGTTAGTGTTGATAGTGGGAAAAATAGGACAACCAAACATTGGGGCACTGCTATTTTGAGTTGAGATGTGTATAAATCTGTATGACAATATTTTCATAACTCTTAACTGGTCTGTTCTCAGCAAGTATAGTTTTTATTTTTTTATTTTTTTTACATTATGGTCTGTGACGGGTATCCGGACAGCCACTGTCCCGCAGAATGCTTAATCAAACACAACTGAACAAGCTAATCAATTTCTTTAGAAGTGCTAAAAATTTCCAGGCAAGTGTGTTGGAGCCATGCTCTCCAGAAGAGTGGCCTTCCAGGAGCATGGTTTGACCTATGATTGTTCGGTAGAGTCCATGGGACTGTAGTCACTTGAGATAGTAATTGAGATAGAGGTAGATTGGAGTGTCATGTGCCTAAACTTTGCTAACAAATAAAACTAGAGAGGTGCAAAGATAGAGCCCTGTGGTACTCTGCATCGCATTAAGGTTCACACAATTATAGCAGCCTATGTTAAAGGGATAGTTCATCTAGACATGAAAAGTATGTTATTTATTCACCCTTGTGTCATTCCAAACTTGCAGGACACTCTGCGGAACAAAAAGAAGACATTTCGATACAATGTGCATTTTTGTTATACTCTGCTTCTATACTCAAATTAGCCTTCCATTATCTTCTTTTACATTACACAGACAAATAAAAACATGAGGAATTGTACAATTGTTAACAAAACTGTGGCAACAATTTCCACGTTTTATGTAAAATAGCAAACAAGTAAATACATTTGGACAATTTGTGTTTGTTGCAGTCCAGCCAAATAACCTTTGAGGGGACGTCATATAATGTTACGGCAGTTACCAATTTCAGTTTTGTCTTTTTGGTAATTTTAGTAATTGGTTTGGTTTGGATCATTTGTGGCCTTCAATTTGTGGTATTCAATATGTGGGAGCCAAAGCCCAGTTTAATGTTGACCGGAAAACATGGTCAACTGAACACTGCAGGAGTGTGGTTCCCCCTCAACCCAGTTTGTTATGGCCTGGAGGAGCAGATCACATGGCAAATTTCAAATTCTTCAGGGTTTCAGCAGACAGTCATCTGTGAAATCTTCCCATGATTCCCAGAATGAGGGGTGGAGGCCTGATTCTGGAATATTATCAGACTTTTGGCCTTGACCTCTCAGAGCAGCCATGTGATTCTTTAATCTTCGCCTGGACACCCTAAGCCTCTTCATCTTCATGGCTCTCCTCTTTCTGATCCGTCATTTGAAGGGTTTAAAGATGAAATTATTCCTGGTGTCTCAAACTTTCTTAAACTACCATAAATATGTGAGTAAGTCTATTGCAACCATTGTGTGATTAAAATCGTTTATTTTAAAATTATAATAATTATAATTATTATAAAATCGATATAATTGTGTGATTATCATTTGATTAAAACCTAAAGTTCATAGTTTAAGGTTAATGCTCCTCTTGGTGTTTTGGGGCATACGGTATGTCTCAAACAGGTTTTGTAATATTAAGTCCACAATCTATTTTTTTTAGCATGTACAAGTCACGTTTTAAGGAAGTGAGCAGAATAGACTTTGTATTTATTTCCTACTCAGAACATAATGGGGAATTCCAGCAGTGAGATGCTGAAACAAGACTAGCACAAAAAGAAGTGAACGAAAATGTCTTGCATGAAATGTGAAGCTAGAAACGGCCCGCGGCATTAAATGTTAACGTCTTCTTCCTCATCATCAGTCTGATTAAAGTTTATTGTAGAATGCTTTGCCTCCTCGTGGTCTCTTTGCCTCTGTTTACATGGATACGGTAGTGTTTACTGTACATCGGTCCGTACGTGTTTTGTTGTTAATTTCATTTTCAGGATGCCTGAGTTCAGCTGAAACTCATCTGATGGGGCAGTGAGTGAAAGAGCAAAGGGGGAGGAAGAGCGCATTATTTATTTTTTTTCTCGGTTTGTTCATAAAGAAATGTGTATGATGACTGGTGGTTTTTTTTTGTTTTTTTTTTGTAATTCCATTACAAAGGTGTACTAGCAGCTGTGATATAGAAGCCTGTTACCATTAATGAATAAAAAAAGAAGAGTAATTTGATTTTAAATCTATCATAGCTAAATAAATAAAGTCTGAACTAGGTGTGAATTTACAGTTGATTTGTGGTGGTGGTCTTTAATAAAGATTAGCTAGAACGCCGCTCCATTTTTATTATAAAAATACAAATAAAAAACAAATGTCTGAGTTGGTCTGAACCAGTTTTTATTGCACCACACTTTTGTTCTAAAAGTTCATCTTGTACTTCTGAATTGAGTAGAAACGGTTATGAAAGTCATGTTTGTTTTGGCCATTAAAACCATTTAATATTTGAAAAAGAGATTATTATGGAAAAAAGTTCAAAATACAATCAGGAGAGAAAGCATAAGCTGGGCAAAAATGGTTAGTAATGCTAATCCACTTTAGTTCAGCCCCCACATCCTAAAAATTCCTTTTCACCATACTTTCAGGTCTTGCTTTCCGTTTATGCGTTTCTCTTTGTCTCTCTAAGGAACTGGAGTGTGGGACACATATGGCTGTGTATGATGAGAATCTCCTGAAGAACCCTTTTTACCAGGCCCTGGAGAAACACAGACCGGATCTGTGCAGCAGGGTGGCAGAACTTCATGGCATTGTGAGTCTCGCTTCCACATTTCTCATGTTGGAATTTTAAGTGGTATATAATTTAATGGCAATACTCCTAGTCACTTTCACAGCTTTGAGACCGAGCAACAGTGAGTGGAGTTTGTTGGCGACTGAAGGGATGAAAAGATTTATTTGTGGAGCACAACTAGTCATGTATTCGTTCATGTGACTGTGCTCTGTTCACATGTGGTCAGAAAGAGATTCTCTGTGTATGAGCTGATTGTTTTATGTTAGGAGATGTAAGAGATCTGTTAACCAAGCAACGACAATGGTGTTATGTGCTTATTATGCGATTTATTCTCAACTCTCAAGAAAAATAAATCAATGCTTAAACTTCACATAAAATATCATCATATAACACATACTGTTGTTCTGGATTTTAGCACAGTTGTTTATGTCATATTGCTTTTATGCGTCAATTTGATAATGAGCGAGTTAATTGTAAGCTATCATCATCTTTAAAGCATAATCTAGTCCTTGTAATAAGTTCTGATTGGGGTCTAAAATGGATTTTGATTCTTTAATAGGCACGCTCTGACCTGATAGTCATTGAAAAAATTGACCGTGCTCTTTAGATCACATACATCACAGTGGAAAATTAACAGAAATGTTATTCTGTATAAATAACATCAGAATAAATCTGTTCAATAACAAGAACTCCGTAGCATCTCGGAATGCTCTTCATCTGTGTTTGTTTACGCTAGTTTTGGAAACAGGGTCGCTACTCTTGCCTTTTTGCGCAACAGCAGCTGTTCCAGGCATGTAATCTTAACTCAAATCTGATTGGACGACCCGTTTCATTGCAGAGCGATGGGGGAAAATTTGACGCACAGGACGAAATAAAAAAAACGTAGCTTTTTCATGTCGCGGATGATCGTGCCTGGTGTGAATAGCCCCGTAGAGATCTATTGTTCAGATTCAAAAGCAGCATCTCGCTAAACATTTACGCCAATCTTCGCGTTAAATGTGGAAAGCCCTTAATACTGTAATCGAAGTATAACTGCTATAAACTGCTTCCAGTTAGAATAAAGAGCAATATTACTTGAATGGAATAGACCTTAGTCAGAATGATAATGAGGCTGGGGAATAGTCTTTAGTCTGAATTCACTGTATGAAGGTCATAGATCACATGGAGTTTTTGTCTACTGAAAGTATTCTGGAACAATGTGCCAACTGAACAGTTGTAGTATTGTTAAACAAGAGTACAAATTATTTAACCCACTGTACTCAGGCCATTTTGGTGAAGAATGCAAACAAGGCAATCAAACATTACCATTTATTGATTGTTGTAGTCTTATTTTAGTTGAAAAAATTCCCAAAATGTACTACCTTAAATCCATTTGTGTTGTTCTTAATCCACATGGCTGTCTTCTGTTAACTCAAAAGAAATATGTAGTGACAATATATCAAAGCAAGAATAAAACACACACAAAAAAAGAAGCCAGTGAGCTGTATTTCCAAGCTCCTCAAGGAAAGGAAGAGTGTGCCTGAAATACTGAAGGTGAAATGAAAGGACCTTCTTGGCACGCAAAATTTAGAAAATGTTGTGTTAAAGGATATCCCACCAAAAAAACTCTAATTCTGTCATTAATTAGAACCTCATGTTGTTCCAAATCCATAAGACCTAAGCTCATCTACCGGAAGAATCTTTCTGACTTCTCCATAGACGGCAATGTAACTGAAATGTTCCCAGAGCCAGAAACCTAGTAGAACACAGTCCCTTTGACATCAGTGGTTCAACCATAATTTTATGATGTTACAGGAATACTTTTTTGTGCATAAATAAAAGAGAAATAACAACTTAATTCAACAATTCTTCTCCAAATCACATATTCCACCATTGTGGAGAGTATTACAAGTCAGCAGAATCTACATCTACAGCAGTCCTTTCAATAATGGTGAAATGTACTACATTTCTGGGTCTACATACAGTATCAGTTGCATTACTGTCTTTAGAGTCAGAAGAATCTTAATTTGTGTTCCAAAGATGGTCTTACGTGTTTATAATGACTTGAGGGTGAGTAATTAATGACAGAATTTTAGTTTTTGAGCAAACTAATGCATCCTTAAACTAAGTTGTTCTTTTGGCAGTTATTAATTGTGTGATGTTTGCTTTAGATCCTGGTGCCATGTTGTGGAAGTGTACCAGCGGGTTCTTTAACAGCATCTCAGTTTGACGGATACGTGCTTCAGCCTGCCGAACAGGGCTACCAGACACTCGATGGAAAGGTAGGTCAAATACCACATATAATCTGACAGAAGTTCAATCATCAGAATTCAATTTTTGGATGCTGTCTGTAACCAAACGGCTGTTCTGTGTGACGTGTCTTCCAGGAAGTGTCTATAGACAATAACCAGGTCCGGCTGGGTGCAGGGTTTCCCAATCCCACCTCTGTCCCCGTCCTGTTTGAGGAGACGTTCTACAATGAGAAGGAGCAGGCCTACAGCATACTGTGCATCGCACGACCGTTTGACGCTGAACACAGCCCTGGTAATTTGATAGTGATTGAATGCAATGATACGCTTCAACAATTAAATGATTTAGTGATTTATTGACATTTTGTCGCAACATGCCTGGTTGGGTTGAGGTGGAGTGATGTAAATATATTGGTTTCAGGACTAATATGTTGATTCAGTTTCACTTTTGTCTTTTGCAGAGGAGTTGAGTACTGTTTCTGCTCCGTACTGTCTGAAGAATATCGAGGATGTGAGGGAATTCTTGGGCCGCCACGCTGAAAAACTGGACAAGTTTGTGGTCGCCTTTTGCCATTCCTTTAAGGAACAAGAGAAGAAAGGCCTTCGACATCAAATAGTGAGACACAATCCTTACATCACATCCTTTCTTGTTTTATTCCACATCAGTGTAAATCAGAGACTGATGACATAGATTATTTATTAAAATAAGCAAAGTGTTGTTGTAAAACTTCATTCAGAGAGACCAGGAGAAAAACTTTGGATTTGGAAGCAAAATTCTCTTTATTGTGAGAACTCTGTCCGTGCACTGCAGTCATTAAAGTTAATCTCTAATTGTCAGACTTGTCTGTTGTCTAAACCGTCAGACTTGTCTTCAAAGTAGTCTAACTAAAGCAGTGTTACATTGCAATATAAGTTTCAAGGGGGAGGAGTTACATAGAGTGAAGACAAATGGAACAGAGCATGCGAATCTCAGTGTGATTATTCGCGTCCCAAAAAAAGTTTTTTTTCACATAATATAAATAAATAAATATATAATAATAAATATATATATATATATATATATATATATATGTGTAAAGGACAGTGCAGAGGCAGCCGGTAGTGTGATCAGGACCCAACGCGAAGCGGAGGGTCTTGTATCACGCTGAAGGGGCTTATTTTGCGATAACTACCCGCTGCCTCTGCATTATCCCGCTTATTATATGGCTAATTGCCACAGGAAGGAAAAACAAATGGACATGAATATGAATTTGAAACATTTTAATGGCATATTTGTTTTAAATTAACATTTTCATCCTTCCGCGAAACGATATAGTACCACGTGACTATCATTCAAACGTTAGTAAGACAATTTATAACATCTACATACGAATATATCACAACGGATGTATTTTAAATTTTCCATTGTTAATTGTGGTTGTCCTGTGTTTGTCACAAGATGGCGCCAAACGGTAATCTTTGTCGGTGCGGAGGGATTTTAAACATATAAGTAGTACCTGCTATGTGTTATTACTTTTACGATTACTTTGGAGCGGTTATTATTTGAAAAGAACGAACCTGCAAATGTCTCAACTGACCAATCAGAATCAAGCATTCCAGAGAGCCTTGTAATAAAAATATATATGTATGTATGTATGTATACATGTATATGTATTGATTGAGTACTTTTATTATGTATATATAAATACAAATGCTTGCATGTGTATATATTTAAGAAAAATATGTAATGTTTATATTTTGAATATATATTTATATGTGATATAAGTTATATTAACATAAATATACACATTTGTATTTTCAAATATATAATAAATATTTGTACATAATAAATATACACAGTGGACATCCATATGTAAACAAAATTATTTACCATTTGATAACACTAATGTATATTCATATAATTTATATAATGACTATATTTCATATATAATAATAGCACATTTTTAATTTTTTCATTTGACAGCACTTTTTAACATTTTCATGTAGCATTACATCATAAACACATTTGTGACTGATAGCATCTTATTACCAAAACTATAAAATGGTTTGGATGGGGGTAACAAGACAGGATATTGATACAGATGTTTAAACTCTGTTAAAGTGTGATTCACAAGCTCCTGATCAGATTAATTTTGATTGCAGTTTATTAAGGTAATACAGGGCTTGATGCTGCCCAGGCAGAAGCTCCCAAGAGCTTACAGTGATGAAAAGCCAGACGCAGTTACTATAATGACAATTATAACCCGCAAAAAGCTGTAACACTTTGTATTTAAGGCCATTTAATTGGTTTATTTTTCTCACCCAATCCTTCAGGACTCTGTAAATACCCTTTACACAAAATGTCTTCAGTTGCTGTTGAGAGACTCTCGTCTGGTAAGCTGTTTTATTAACTTCAGTTCTTAAAAAAAACTGTAGCACTGATTCTTTACTGAAGCTTTTGTAAAATGTCTCAACTTCAGAAGATTTTGGCGAAACAGGAGATACAGATGACTTTACTCAAACAAGCAGTGGAGGTCAGTTAAAACACACCGCTTTCTTGTTCTCTGCCTTTTAGACGTAACTATTTCAAACGATTAGTTTTCTCCATTTTCAGATGTACATCCATCATGGCATCCATGAGCTACTCTTTAGTTATGTGGGAACTCTTGAAGCAAGTCGGGTACTGATTTACCATTCATTTACCTCATATACCTTTAATATACTACATACTGTTTTGAAATAGTGTAATGCTCTGTAAATTTGGTGATGCATTATATCTCTTTATTAATGAATGTACTGTTTGTCTTGATAGGATGCGGCTTTCAACAAAATAACACGGTCATTGCAAGATCTGCAGCAGAAAGAGCTCGGTGTGAAGTCAGAGTTCAGGTGAGATGCTCTATCACTAGGTGTTTTATATTAGGGTTTGCTAAGCCCAATCACTACTACTGTTCGTTATATTTGAGTCATTAGCAAGCATTGAAGGTAGGACAAGATATAAGAGTGTTAAATGATTTAGTGATTATTTGTGGCTTCTCTCTCTCTCGTAGTATAAACATTCCTCGTGCGAAGCGGGAGTTGAGTCAGCTGAACAGCTGTACGTCTCCTCAGCAGAAACTGCTCTGCATAAGGAAGGTTATTTTAACTATCATGCAATCAACCAGACGACGAGATACAGGTGCGGTGACAACAAATCTTCTTTTCTATCATTGTGTGTGTGTGTGTGTGTGTGTGTGTGTGTGTTTGTCTAAATGTCCTCTTGCTAACCGGACTGCTTCTGCATGGCTGTAACTGGATTAGGCAGCGTACACTCGTTCCCGAACAGTTAGTCCTCTGTTTCACCTCTGCCTTTAGTTCTCATGAGGCAGAACAACAACGCTGCCAGTTTGTGTAAACTAGAGGAATGCTCTCTTAATGTCTGTTTGTCAAACAGCTTGTTTAGTCATTTTCCCAATTTTGTCAAAACAAGGCATAGAAAAACTGTGTTGGTCTAGAACAAGAAGTTCTGTTCATTTTTATGTTGTTCAGTGCTTGTTTTCCTCAGGAAATATTTTATCAAGGCATTACATTATGCCTTTATTTAGTCCGGGAATTATTTTAATGTAATAAAAGTTTATCCATAATATAAACTAATATTACGCATTGCAGTAATAATAATAATAATTGTTGTACTGTGTTTTATGTATGCAAAATCAAATTGATCGTAATTATTTTATTAAGGACTAATTGTCATTATAATAATGAAAACCATCACTTTACTTCTGGGGGGAAAAAAGGCTTATCTTCTTTTTAGAAAATACATACATTGTGAGAGATTCACCCAAAGAGAGAGAACCAAAAATATATTTTTTATTTGTTTGAAAAAAATGTATTTGTTTGTTTGTTTAAACAAATAATTATTATTTATATTTCCTCTGTATATATATATATATATATATATATATAAATATATTATGTTTATATATTACATTATAATATAATATAATAATGTTTTTGTTATATTACAAAAACATTGCTTAAACATTCAGTGTGCAACAAAATTGTTAGATGCTCAAACAGTACCTTTTTAATGTTCTGCATTAATTAAACTAAAAAAATTTTTGGTTAGAGTTGCAATCTGTTAATATTATTATTATTATTATTATTTATTCTGTGGCAGAGCATACAGTGCAGTGGTGCTTAATTGTTTGCCGTTAACATGCTGCTGCAAAACTTAAATCTTGCACATTTCCCCAAATCCAGCACCTGCTTGTTCCTATAAAGCACTCAGACAGTTAATGAAAAGCTCCTGTGATTTGTGTGTGACGCTCAGCTCATCTGTGTTTTATCCGTCTGTGTGTCTTTCAGCAGTGAGCATCGAGGCCATGTGTGCTGATGATCTCCTGTTAGTCATTCTCTATCTGCTAATCAAGACAGAAATCCCTAACTGGTGAGTCGAGCGCAGCAGAGGCACAAGAGCAGTGATTTATCAATGAAACAACTTTAACAGTCTGTTGAGATCTTCGGTGTTCTGCAGAACGCTAATCCTCTGACCTTTTCTTCAGGATGGCGAATCTGAGTTACATCAAGAACTTCCGCTTCCGTAAGTCTAGTAAGGATGAGCTGAGTTACTGTCTCACCTCGTTTGAGGCTGCGGTGGAGTACATCAGCCAAGGAAACCTAACCCAGAGCACTCTGGTAAGAGACAGTAGTGATGATAGTCTAAGCAACAAGAGGTTACAGGAACTGTAACACTTTAATTTTAAAGTGTCCTTTTTACACGTTACATATAGTCACTATTATAATAGCTATAAAATCCAAAGCTTAATCTGAACCACAACCATGTAGTAAGCACATGTAGTTAATTAATATTTACATGCGTTTTTAAGTCGTGTGGTTTGAAAACTATTTGAAACCATTAAAGCGCAATAAGCTGTGAAAAATAACTTAATTTGTTAGTCGTGAACTTTTTAAAGGTTTCTGTGCACACACATTGTGGTGCCTGTCAGTAAGTCATAAATGGAGTTATTTTACATGCTGCACTGCACATAAACTGTCAAATGCACACAAACGTGTAAGGGTTCATGGCTTTGAAAATCCCTAAAATCCATATTTTCAATAGGAATGCAAAGGATCAGGAGTTTCTTGTGAAGTTTGATCATTCACTACTCTTGACTGAATAACCTAACATTTAAATTTACTCCAGATTAATTTGAATATTGATTTTGTACAGTGAAGGCTTGGGCTGGGCAATATGACCAAAAAAAATTATAAATCATATCAGTCGATATCAATAATTATCATAATAAATGTCAAATTGTATTATTTTTAGTATTAGGTTAGCTAGGTTTTTGGTCCATTGTGAAAGTTGTAAAAACCTGACCATTCGTTACCTTAACAAAATAAATATCTAAATGGAAAAATGTATTTCTTAGTTTCATGGCAAATAGGTGTTCGGCAGAATAAGTGAAAAGACCAAATTAATTGTGCCGAACAATGGCAAGACTTAATCCAGTAGCGACCAAAATTGAGTGAGAGACGGGAACTCTTTATCACAAGCTCACAAAATATCTGCTTGTTTGCCAGGGTTCAAAGTCCAAAGGAGGAAAATCTGCACTAAGCAGTGTTACTGGTCAGTTGCTCTGTAACAGTTTTGGGAAATTTTACAAGGCATGAATGTGACAGTGTGATGTGTGCAGTAAACATCTTCCAAAATTCATAATGAGAATCTTTATGAATCTGCTGATGTCACCACTTCCTTTTGGTTTTCCGCCAAAATAAAAGCTCTGTCAACATTCAAAAATGTCAGTAATGTTGTTTTACTGTTGTTCTGTAATATGAAATAAAGACAATAAAAACGGTAAAATAAACAATAAAAATGAAAACGTCTCTAGGTTATGTATATAACCCTAGTTCCTTAAAGGAACGAGACACTGCGTCGACGAGAGCACCTCGTACCATGGCATCCTCCTACACCTACATTTAGATGCCCGGGAATGTCGATGGCTCTCAGTGAGAGGGATCTGTCCCGGGCCCACACAAGGGTCTGGTGTGCCAGCTTTTACAAGGGGCGCGACCACAGACATCCTTGGTGGTTGATGTAAGAGACAACAGAGGCGTGGTCGGTGCGCACCAACCCATGTTGATCTCTTACGTCTGTAAAGAAGTGTTTGAAACACAGCTAGAATTTCTTGACAGTTGATGTGCCAAATAAGATGGCGACTTCTCCCAGACCTTGGGCTAAGCGACCGCTCGTGATCGCTCAATGACCAGTGAGGGACGCATCCGTCGCTAGCGTTATGCGGCGACCAACATTTCCCAGCACTGAGCCCTCTTTCAGTCTTGCGACTGCGATGAGGAAACTACTCAAGCAGTTGTCATATGAGCCCGCATAGTGGTTGAGTCCCATACCACCCCTAGATAAGTGGTTCTCTGAGCTGGAGAAAGAACACTCTTCTTGGTGTTCAGTTTCTTCTTTTGAAGAAACTTCAAAATAAGTTTTTCTTCTGGGCCCTGTTTTAAAAACGCAAGATTCCTCCACATGTCTAAGGCACGTATAGCACAGCGTGACACTCTGATCATGCGAAGAGGATTCCCCTCAGGGATACTCCATTGTTTCTGAGCCACCACTGTAGGGGCCTCATGTACAGCCGGCCAATAGGTATCATGTTGGACACAGCTCCCATAAGGCCTAGCAATTTTTGAAACTGCTTGACAGTGAGTGACCGGCCTTCTTTTACTCTCGCGACTGCAGTGAGGATTGAAACTACATGAATGGGTGTCATACAAGCCTGCATCGTGGTCCAATCCCACACCACGCCTAGATAAGTGGTTCTCTGTACTGGAGAAAGGACAATTTTCTCAACCCCAATCGTTACATATGAGCAAGGACGACATCTCAATGTCTGCTTGCTTCTTACGGCAACTGTGCTAATATTAGCCAGTCGTCAATATAATTCAGTATGCGGATGCCCTGGAGTCTATATATGAGATTTTGAAGGCCCCGCTACAGAGCGCCGCCAATTCCCTTCATGTTGGGGAGGAGCTCTCGAGGCGACACTCTGTTTCTGCGTGTCTCTGAAATTTTAGTATGAGAAACTGGTACTCAGATGGGGCTGCTCATTAAAGTTAAACTGTAAATTAAATTAAAGTTATCTGTACTGGAGAGCTGCTTCTGCGTGTCTCGCTCCAATGCAGGCGACACAGAGAGTGTGTGTATCCTCGGGGAGGATATAAAGTTTGCACAGTGGTGCACACACACTATACTGTGAGCTGCTCTCACCCTGTTACTTTTACTTTGTTTTTTGGACATTTTCCCTGACAAAGTTTGTTCTATGGACAGAGACACAGGCTTTTTTACACACACACACATAGAGCGCTTCGCTGATTGACAGAAAGCTAGTTTGCCGGCTGGTATTCTAACATTTTATCCTACCTTATCCAATTGTGCTACCTAGTTGTGCATCCCTAGTGGAAATGGCATCATAAAATTGTATATCTTATGATATATAATTTATTTCAAACAAATAATAACTATATAATTATAAATATTGTAATTCTTATAATGACTCTGTGATTATACTGTGGTTATTATTATTTTTTTTTTTCATAATGTGTAAAATTGAAGTTGTTATCGAGCATGATACCTATGCACCTATGATAAACCACAGCAGGGTTTAAACATTCAGCCTTTTAGGTGCCGTGTCTAATATTTGTCCAATAGGCTTAAAGATCAGTGCTTAATCCCAGAATGTGGTGGTTCTTAGAAAATGAACCTGTTTTTTAAAGTGTTTTTTAAAGCCACTAGTAGTCTGCTTTTGTTTATTGTGTGTAAGCAGAGCTTCCCTGCTGTGAAAAGTGGCTTTGTAGACTGTGGTCATGAGAAAACACCCCAGTGATTTCAGTAGTCACATGCATGCAAGATGATGCAAACTGACACATAGCTGTGTGTCCGCAGGGGTCAGGAGATCGACTGTCCTTCAGACAGAAGGTGGACCTGCTGTCCCAGAATGCTACACCTATAGACCAGCTGTTTGAGGTGAGACCGTGATAACACCTGCCTTTGGCTCTTTGTGTAACCAGTTTCAACTGTACTGCCCACTTCCTGTGAACGCCACCGGAAAAAAAAAAGATTTTAAAACTAAGTGTGTGTGTGTATGCAGCACATTGTGAGTGGAAACGAGGCTGAGGTGAAGCGTTTGCTGAGCAAGAGTGAGAATGAAGATGACGGGAGGAAGTTATGTCACCCGCTGTGTTCCTGTGACACCTGCGACCGACACATCTCAGGGTCAGTACTGACAAACATCACATATATCATCCACACAATACACGCAGAGGAGGTATCTTGGGTGAATAATATAATAAATAATAAAAAGATTATGAATTGATAGGTACAGGGTACACATTGTTTATGGGTTTGAAGTAGGTTCAATAGTATAATTAGAGATTAAACTCAATAAATAAAGAATAATAATAATAACGATTACACATTTAATCACTGGTTGCAAATGTAAAAGTAAGTGCATTGTGTGGAATGGATGATATACATTTCAAGGATACTTAATATAACATGGGTCCATGCTATAATCTTTCATTTTGCATTAATCTATTTCAGACAGCACTTATATGTTCTTCAAGTCATTAAATAATTATTAAACAAATGAAAGACTTGAAATAGTATGAAATGCTGATGACAACCACGTATAAGAAAGCATGTGTTTTATTTTTAAATGTAGGCCAACTTTCCTTACTTTTTATTAAAGTATTGCTTTGCTTGTCTTTCTTGGTTTAGGAGGTTAAACGACCCGTCCATAGTCACTCCATTCTCTCGGGATGACCGAGGATATACTCCTCTACATGTTGCTGCTATTTGTGGTGAGCGTTTACTTAATTTAGTTTAGTTTTTTTTTTTTTGCTTTCTTTGTATTGTCTTTTGTTGTTACATTTTTGTTTCTGTACACACGTTTTATTGTTTACTTCATAATTTGGTTTTGTCATAGTTGTTTTGCTTTTTGCTTTTTTTTGTTGTTCTTGAAGTGCTACCATATGAATCTGAAGCTTTACCAGACTTGATGAGTAACTGGATTGTGTTCCTGGTCATGCTTGTGTTCAGGTCAGTCCCTGCTGATCGATGTGTTGGTGTCAAAGGGAGCTGTGGTGAATTCCACTGATTATCACGCCCTCACACCGCTTCACCTCTCCTGCCAGAAGGGCTTCCAGGGGGTCACGGTCAGAACTTATTCATGCTGACTATGATGTTGTAGATTTGTATCTGTGATGAACAGAGTTACAAAACCATGTAGTTAGTTTCTAATATCCAGCATTACTTCAGTCTGTGGTATTTCTTACGTAATTAAAACGAATCGTATCACTCTTGTAGCTGCTGCTCTTGCATTATAAGGCAAACACAGATGCTCAGGATAATAACGGAAACACCCCTCTACACCTGGCCTGCATGTACGGGCATGAAGACGTAAGTCTCTTTCTTTCTTTCTTTCCTTCCTATGATTTAGGAATAAAACCCAGAAATACTCGTAATCTAACCTAATCGTAGTTTAACAAGGTGATTGTTCACATTTTACCAACACAAGTGTGATTCACTAAGGACATTCTGACTGATGCAGTTGTGTTGCTGTCTGTGGAGGGTCAGATAGCCCTCTGATTTCATTACAAATATCGTCATTTGTAGGGATGCACCGAAATGAAAATTCTGGGCCGAAAACGAAACCGAAATTTTTGGATGCACTTGGCCGAAAACCGATA
>JAUMHI010000074.1:13523763-13537597 GCA_032359435.1 Enteromius unitaeniatus | reverse complement strand
TTCTTACGTTTCGGCCGAAACCGATAATGCTATTTCGGCCGAAAATTTTCGGCGGCCGAAATTTCGGTGCATCCCTAGTCATTTGTGTTCTGAAGATGAACAAAGGTCTTATGGGTTTAGAACAACATGAGAGTAATTAATGACAGAATTGTTAAATTTTGTGAACTAACCCTTTGAAATGTTAGCCCTTGGTGTGTATGACTTTCTTCTTACACCATGTTTAAAACCATATTTAGATCCATATTTAAAACCTTTTAATCACTGTTAGAATGGGGTTTTCAATCTTGTTTTGTCAGCATAAAGTATTTATTTAAAATACCCCCTGATACCCCGCTCATGTTTAAATCGAGATTGTTCTTTTGATGATTAAATGTACATGCATATGATAAATGGTCCGTGCTGCACAGCTCAAACAAGTAGCGGGATATTGTTGAGGTTTCTCATATGCAACAGAAAGGGCAAAAGCAAGTTGAACAATGCGGTGTCTGAGCCAGTGTGACTGCTCACAAAATTTACTCACAGCAGCAGAAAAAAGTGGTCGCATTTGGTGGCAGTCTGGTTCTTGATGTGAATGTGTGTGTCAGTGTGTGAAGGCGCTGCTGTACTTCGACCTGCACTCCTGTCGACTAAACGTTCAGAACGATAAGGGAGACACGCCGCTGCACATCGCCGCTCGCTGGGGTTACGAGAGCATCATGGAGGTGCTCCTGGAGAATGGAGCCTCCACCCTCATCCACAACAAAGCCAAGGAGACTCCATTACACTGTGCCCTCAACTCCAAGGTTAGTCAGGAGCCTTTAACAGCATCTCTCACCAACAGTTGTTACTTTCACTGTCGGCAGGAAATAATTCTGTGAATAATGTTGTATTGTCTGTGTTGTAGATTTTGTCGTTGTTGGAGCGCAGTCACAATGACTCCAGTAAAAGGGAAAGTGGATTCGAGGTGACCTTAAAATGTCTTAAAAAAAACTTTTTGTCTGCAAAAACTCCTTAGATGTCATATATTTACTTGGAGTAGAGGTTTTGCCACTCATTCATGTCTCAACCGTTGAACCCATTCTGACAGGCTGCAAAATGTCTTGAGCAACAGAGAAGGACAAATAACAGTACTTACTGGATGATTTTGTGCTAACCTGAAGTATCTTTACTGACTGTATCCATTTCTGTTTTCCAGTCTCCGAGTCGCTCTCCTCAGCCATCCGACTGCAGCAGCCGGCGTTCATCTATGTCCAGCATGTCTTCACTGAGTGTTGAGACCGCACCGCCAGAGACCGAACGCACCCGACACAAAGAGGTAAAGCAGCGCCATCTGGGGAACTGATCGTATCATTACACTTCTTCTGATACAAGAGGAGATAAAAAAAGCAAATAACCCATTGTTGAGTGAAATAAAGCACCAAAAATGACTGCAGATGCAGAAACCCAGCTATGTTTTTGTTTCCTCTGTCCTGTGTTTGGTGAACAGGTGGAGAAGTTGTTGAGAGCCGTGGCTGATGGAGATGTGCAGATGGTGAGCTAATTTTGGGTCACATAAACCTTGTTAAAGAGGATCATGTCTTGCTTTAATCATAATAATAGCAACAACACAGAATGACAGTACATTGTGTGTGTGTGTGTGTTAGGTACGTTATCTGTTGGATTGGCTTGACGAGGAGCCAGAGGAAGACGAAGATTCAGTGCCAGTAAAGGCAGAGTTGTGCCATCCTTTGTGTCAGTGTCCCAGCTGTGAACCTGCACAGAAGGTCTGAACACACTCATTTAACACTTTTAGGGCCGGTTTCCCGGGTAGGAATTAGATTAAGCCAGGACTAGACCTTTGCTAGTTTAGGACATTTAAGAATTTTTTGAAACATGTCTTAAAAAATGCATTATCTGTGAGCATTTTAAGACCAAACAATGACAATGATGTATTTTAAGATATCTCAGTGCAAGCCTTTTCCAGTTTAGACAGCTCTTAACATTTATTTTAGTCTTAAACCCTGTTCGGGAAACTGCCCCTTAGATATTTTGTGCAAATTAATAAATCAAAACTGACTTTTAAATATCGTTTTATTGCATTATGAAAAAATACATTTATAAAATGTAGAACTAATAGAGAACTTGAATAGAGAAAGTTCTACTAATAGTAGAACTTTTTTTGCACACTAAATTAATTTCTTAACATTAATTTAATAGAAGAATGTACTGGATTAGCAAAAGTAGTAGGGCAAAAAAATAGGTCAAATAAAAATTCTAATATTTTATATTTTATTTATAATTGAAAATAAAAATCCTGCTACAAAAGCAGGTTAATAATCCAATATAACTGTGTGTGTGTGTTCAGAAAGCGGCCCACCTACAGCCAGACGGTGTTGGTGTGAACAGCAGTGCTGACGGCTTCACTCCGCTCCATGTGGCGGCGCTGCACGGGCACACAGCTCTAGTGTCCCTCTTCACCCGCCACGGTGCCAACATTAACGCCCGCAACAGTCAGAGTGCCACCCCGCTTCACTTGGCCTGCCAGAACAGCCAGATACAGGTGCGCAAATCCTGACCACGCCATTTAAGTGGCAATTCTTGAAACACCCCTTGGCCACCCAAACGCAGCTCCTTTCTCTTTGTATTAGGAAACATCACATTTTCCCAAACTGTGTAATAAATTTTGTTTCTTTTGCTCAAATAGTGTTATAAAAAGCTGATTTCTCAGATGATATCAGTCAGTGCACATGTGTAGTCCTAGGCACACGTCTCAGAATGCTAAATGTTTCTATAGCAACCGGAACTTTTCATGGCAGGTTTTATAGATAAAAAAATTGGCTTTTTTATTCAGAAGGCAGGGCTTTCTATGATGTTAAAGGCCCCAATATACTTCAGACGAAGTTGTTTTTTGTTTGAGGATAAAAAGAAGTTTGAAACGGCTGAGTGACGGTATACTGTTTCCGAACATTCAGACACTGTGCTGCTGGAGGCGGAGTTTAAATTAATATAAGCATGACGCGCCGCTTTTAACTCTGGGTAATTCACACAAGGTACTTTGTTGGAATTAATTGCTTTTGCTGAAGTTTTAAAGTCTCTCCACTAGCAATCATACAGGTTACTGGAGATGTTGCTCCCTTGCCTGACCTCGGTTAAATGACAAACGAATCTGGAAAAATAAAATAATAAATCCTGCATCAAAGGTGGAGTTTCAGAACACGCCCAGCGATTGTGCAACCGCCTCAGACCAATGGTGGCTCAAAGGTGTTTTTGAGCCAAAATAAACCAGCCAATTCAAACTGCCTAAACGAACTTCGTTTCGGTTCATTTCAGTTCGTTCTTCGATTTCGTTTAAAGTATAATGAGGCCTTAAGCGTTGCATTTTTGCACATTCAAAACTATCCGAGTGACATGTCTTGGGTATTCTATAGTCTTTGCCTAAGTGCTGTATATGATTTCGTGTTAAAGTGCAATTATATATAGAAAAGGTTGTGAGAAAACACAATACATATCAGATCCACATTACGATCAGCAGTAGCTCTCTTATAGCAGCCAAATAACCATGCTGCTGTGATTAATCAAAGAACAAAAGAATAAAGATCAAATCAGTAACTTTTGTAGCTTTAAGGATTCGTCTATTTTTTCTTTTTTTTTTCATTTAGAATTTAGTGTTGATAACTTTATTCAATTTTTGTATATTTCCTGTTTGCTGAAGGGCACAGGTAAATATGACATTTATTATAAAGGGTTTAGTTGTTTTTTTGTTTATTTTAAATCTACTAAATATTCAAATTGATAGCTCTTATACTGGTAGATCAATCAACATTACACATAGTCAATGGTTAAATATTATAGGGAAAAACTAATTCATAGAGATATCAACATTGGAATCAGTGATTAAAAACATTAAACATTAAATAATAAAATTATAATGTCTTTATGTTGTTTCTACATTACAATGTTTAATATACTTTTACTTTGTCAAGTGGAATTAATTGCAATCTATTTCTGAAAAAAATAGTGATTATTAGATTATTGATTATTATTAGTGCTGTCAATCATATCATACACATTTGTATTTATATATCATAAATACATATATCATATACATATAATAGTCATATATCATATATACATATCCAGTATATCGTTTGTGTGTGTGTATGTTACAGGTGGTGTCTGCTCTGCTGGAGTGTAATGCAAAACTGAACAAGAAAGATCAGTATGGAAACACACCGCTGATTCTTGCTTGTCTGAAGGGAAATCTGGAGATAGCCACCATTTTGCTTGAGGTGATCACATCATACAGATTATTCAAATCTATATCTATTGTACCAAAATGTAATTTGTGTTTATTTGTTATTGACATCCATATTGCAATATGTACACACTCTGGACACCATTGCTGTGGATCAGAGTGGTGCGCTGGTGAATCTGGCTAATAATCACGGTAACACTGCTCTGCACGAGGTGGTGAGAGGAGGACACGTCCAGCTGGTGGAGCTGCTGCTGCACAGAGGGGCCTTGCTGCACCTGCGCAACAAGAGACAGAGGACCGCCCTCGACTGCGCTCACGAGACTGCCGGCAAGGTGAGTGTGTGAGAAAGAATGTGTGTGTGTGTTAGTATGCATGCACTCAGCTACAGCTGCAAATTTTGTACACATTTATTCATGCTTTAATAAGTAACATATTGAATAGTGAAATATTGAATATTAAAACATGTAAAACATTTCTTTTTTTTTTCAAACCCTTGTGTTTCCCACATTTATTTTTCATTCTTTTTATGTAAAATTGTCTGTTAAAAAAAAAAAAAAAAAAAAAAAAAAGAAAAGAAAATATTATTAAAATTTCTAAAGTTCTCATGCATTTCAAATTGTTCTGTTTTTCAAGTTACTTGTTTTGTTTTGTTTTAACCTGAGCAGAGCACAACTTTGGCAAATTGTATAAAAAGCACTGGAGGTTCAGTTTGAGCCAAGACTAATTCTGTACACCCTTTCCAAAATACTTCAATATGTTGAAACTTCGCAGTGACATTCATGACCATAATGAAACACATTCACAAAACTTCAAGAAGAAATAAATAGTTTAACCATATTTTGAGCAGTTTGAAAAACAAATTGACTCCAACACAAATATAGGGTTAAAAGAAGATTATCTACTTTTTGAAATAAAAAACGGTTTGTCTGTATTTGTATCCTTCCTCAGAACACAGAGATTCAGAGACTCCTGCAGAAAGCTTGTGCTGACGCCCCGGACATTCATCCAGTCAAAACACACTCCAGAGGAACAGAGGGCATTGTGGGTAAGAATCAGATATTCAATATCTGTACTTATTTCATCTCAACACTCTGGTAGGCTGTGATGGACGTATTATTATATGATATGCACTGCATTATGAATTTATATTGTGTAATTAACCTGAACTGTTATTTCTCCAACGACATAATCAACAGTTCAACGAGTTAAACGGCATCAGAGTCCCAGCAATGGCAGAAAAAACACAGACCACACAAAACAAAGGTACATTTAATGTCAATTACTGACTTGTTTATTAACATAACATCTCTGCAGTTCAGTAATTTGGGTAGGAAAGGTTTTGTAATGTTTTTGTTTTGTTCAGAAAGGGCTTCTTTTATTTGATCAAAAACACAATAAAAATTTTAATATTGTGAAATATTATTGCAATTTCAACTGTTCTCTATGTGAATGAAATCAGAGTTTTCAGCATCATTACTAGTCTTCAGTGGCACATGACTAGGAGCCGTTGTAATTTGATGCTCATGAAACATCACTGAGTATTATCAGTGTTAAAAAAACTTTTGTAAAATCATAAATAACTTTTGCAATTTTATGCATAATTCCTTTATTAAAAGTTACTTTTTTATTATTATTTATTTATTTTATATGATCATTAATTACACTAAATAAAAAAATTTTCTCATTATATCAATATCATTTCAAGCTGTTTATGAGAAGCTTTCGCTCTTAACAGGAGTCAGAAGAGGACCGACAGAGCAGCAACCACCATAGGAGTATTAGACCAGGTACCATTCTCCAGACGTCTACCCTATCTTATTTATTTATCTGTCTCTGTACTTAATTTCTTAACTTAACTTATTCCAGAGCAACAATAATAATTTTAAATTAAAATGAGCATTTGTATTATAAAATGTAAAATGATTTGGTCTTTAAATATCAAGATTTTGTTGGTATTTTAGTTTAGTTTGGTTTAGTTTAGTTTAAGACCGCTTCTGACTAAACACGTTGCGAAAAAGTGAGGCGAATAGCCGGCGAACAAGGCTTTCATACCAAGCAGGAAATAATCGATCTCCTTCTGCTAGTTCACACCTGCATGCTAGGTGGCGCCAAACAGCAGTGCATTTTTTTTCTCATTACATCGTCCACTGCTCAATAAAACAATTCAATTAAGATAATTAACATCTGGTTCTTCATCAGAAACACAAACTATTATACATACAAGAATGCATTTGAAAATATCAGAGACAGGTGGCATCAAGTTACACTCAGAATGTAATTATTAATGTTTTTGACACTTTAAACCATCATCAAGTGCTTTTTTCATGGATATGGACTTTGAAAATAGAGATTTTAATTCTATTATAGGCAGACATGCACTCTTTGTATGTTTTATAATGGACTGAACGCTACCTGCTTGTCATAAGCATCCTTTATTGTAATTAAAATAACTCGAGCTTCATAAAAACATATTCAGAAAATATATCGACTTGTCTACCAGGATGCTCTTCTTTAAAGTGCCACCATTCTTGCCCTTTTGTGCAACAGCTGCAGCTTTAGGCCCGTGTTTTTAAAGGGGTCATATGACATGATTTCAAGTTTTCCTTTCTCTTTGGAGTGTTACAATCTGTTACTGCATAGATAAGATCCCTAAAATTGCAAAGAGATAGTTTATAAAAGCTTGACCACACTCCCCTAAAACGACTCGTTTAAAAATGCCCCCACTTTTCAACGTCACAGAGTGGTTTTATTTTCAAACACCACACGAAGAATGAAGGCGGAGGTATTATTCTCGCTGTGAAATTACTTCGATTGTGCTTCCAAAGGAGGACATAACTAGAAATCAGTGCTGTGCTGTGCTTATCGGCTGTGCTTCGATACGAAAGTCCCTGCTAACCTGATCTAACCTAACCTAGCCTGATCTAACCTGAATGCTGGTTGTGGTTGTGATCTCAGACGGTGGGGGCTCAGAATGATAGGCGCAGGCTGGTGAGAGGAGAGACGGTAGACATCAGCGGGCCACAGTCGCCCCGCGCTCACAGCAAGAGCCTGACCCGCTGCCACACCATCAGCCAGGACCTGAGCCAGAGGAGCCAGGACTCGCTGCCAGAGGAGGACACACGCTCCACAGGAAGTGATGCGGACACTGCTGCCACAGAACTGGACAACGTTGTCTTGTGATGGCGCTCTTCAGGCAGCCGCTCCAATAGTCTAAACATAAATCCATCATTACTAAATCAGTTCTGCCACCTCTGTCCTGGTCTGTGTTGTGTTTGAGGTTTAAAGTATCTAAAACTGATTGGCCTGAATATGCAAGGTCTGTCATTGTGTTTCAAGGTTTTTTCACGCTTGCGGTTTATGAGATGGGAAGAAGACGACAAAACAGTTTTAGAGGTTTTAAGGGTCTGAAAATCAGAAAAAAGAAGTAGCTTTTATTATTCCACTTAAAAATGATGCTCTTAAATCACAAAATAGGTGAAGCATGTGACAACACTGGTGCGTCGAAGGAGAAAAACAGCAGTGAAACGAGTCAATATTTAAGGTGTGTGTGTGATATTGAAACTTTGGAAACTTTCTGCATTTATAGCATGTAGGTTAAAGGGAGACATTTACAATAACTACAGATAGAATGTGAATTTTTTTTTTTTTAGCACTTTTTACATTTTCAGAATGTCACATTATAAAAAGGGATAATTCATTAACATTATGTAGCAAGATTTTAGTTTTCCTCAAATTTTTCTCCTTGCAAAACTAGTCAACTAGTCATGGGAGATTTATTTTCACAGGATTAGATGCTGTTCTAAGAGTTAGTTGGTAGTTGTTGTTTTTCATCCTCTGAATGTATTTCAATCTTTTTTTTTTTTTTTTCATTAGTAAAATACATTTTATTTTGTGGTTTGAATCTCCTCTCTAAACTGTCCCACAAAAAAAAAAATATAGCACCAATAAATTCCTTTTTCTATGGTGAGACAGTTGTCTTAGCATATGGTGAAAAGGTTGCTTTTGTGAGAGGTGTAGAATTAAGAAGAAACATGATGTGTGTGGGGTTCAGCAGGGGGCAGTATTACGGACCAAGGCTCTGGTTAAATCATGCACTTTATTCCCTTGCTAGTTTTCTGTGTTTTTGGTTTTAGGAGCTGAGCTCATGAAACCTGACTGGTTACTTTTTGAGTGGCAGGTGTAAATGTGTTTTCTGCTGCAGGAGTGTGTGTTATTAATGCTGGGCACGAAGTCATTAAATATCTTCACACAAATTGACCATGAAATAAAACGGAGCTTGTTTGTGATGCGATTTGTTTTTGAATGTAACGGTTCTGAATCTGAAGAACTAGAGAGCAGTTATTTTTGTATGATTCCATAACAGTTTTTTGTGTAACAATGCAGTATGTGCCTTATTTAATTTGTGCCAAAATAATGTAATAAACCAACATAACAATAAAGAAATGTGTTTAAGATCACTGGTGACATCAAGGGGACATAAACTGACATTTTAGCTATTTATCTAATGTCTGCTCTGTTTACAATGGAATAATAGCATACTAAATAGTTTCCTGCAATAATTTCCTGCAGGTATTTAAACCCTTTGCAGCAATGACTATGATTTCACACCGAGAACAACTGAGGAACTCATGATGCACAGAATGGGGATGTGTACATTTTTCTTATGTTGCCTAAATATCTTCATCTTTTTCTCTTTTTTTTTCATTAAGTAGGCTACTGCCCTTCATAAGGCACAGAAGATAGCTATATGATATAATAGAATATATATATATTCAGTTATGTTAAAAAAATAGCATTGGTTTTTTAAAACGTGAGTAAAGCTCAGAATTCGTATAATAATTTTATTTCCATTTATTGGGAACACTGCACATTATATATTTTACTTCAAAACATGAACAAAAACATAAAACAAAAAATTTTAATCACTTTACAGAAAATGATGGAAACAATGATATTGGGCTGTTCAAAAAAATAGCAGTGTCTGCCTTTTTCAATACAAACTAATTTTTTTACTTAATAAACGTTAAGATTTATATAGATAGATAGATTTTATTATATAGATATAGAATATATATATATATATATATATATATATCTTCTCACTGTTCTCAGGTTAAATATTTATATGCGATTAAAATGTGATTAATTTTCATTGATTCATTACAAAGCCTCTAATTAATTAGATTTATATATATATATATATATATGATATAAGACGCAAGTGTGCATGTAATAAGTATGCACAAATGCACTCCCATTATAACCAGTAAAGCCATTACAAATTATGTGACGGTTTTAAGTTTACAAAGTTATATGACAAATAACCTGCAGGGATCATTCTGGGAACGTTCTCTTTAGATTATTAAAAAAAAAACTATGGAACGTTCTTATTTGGTTCCCCTAAAAGGTAAATATTTGTTTATTTTTTTCTTGCTGTTTTTGTTTTTTGTTGTTGTTTTTTTAGCAGGGGTATAAACTTTGGCAATGGGAGCTCTAGTATTGTATGTCATATTTACACTGCACAACTGCAAATATAGGCTTGGGCCTAGAAACAGTAGAAGTATGCTACTCTGCTAATGTTGAAGTCTGAATACATCTACAGTCGACAGGCCTTTAGAGGAATTACTACAACTGCTATAATAACAGTTTCATGTTATATGTTAACTCCGAAGTCATAAATCTCCTTCCGGTTGTGATCTAACTCTCGCGCTGACAGTGTTCCTGTTGCAGCAGTAATGGATCGCTCCTTTACACATATAAAGCTTTCGTCTGGTGCCAGAACGGCACCTGTGTGTCCGGCCTCGCCGTGCTGCTGATGGCTGAGCGGATTGATGGCTGGAGCTGGATGGATGGGAACTCACAGGCCGCTTGATTTAATGAAAGAGATGTAGGGAAATGCAGTCATTAGTATTATTAAGCGCCGAGCGCTTTCACTGGCAGCCATGCATCAAGAGCACACCGAGATATTAAAGCACTTACACTAAACAGACAGAAAAGCGCATTAAATGATTGAAGGTTTTCCAGAAATGTCTCGCGCTGCTTCAGGTGATCTTCAGATGGAGGTATGCGGTGGAGATGGTGAGTTTATCTCATCATTAACGCACTGAGCAGATATCAGATGAAAAGTGGCGCTCAATCGCCACAGAAAAGGAGAAACACCCATAAAACACATTTACCAGGTTGATTTCCGTTGTTCTGAATTCTGTCACCTGGGGCCTGTTCCATAAAACAAGTTTACCAAATAAGTTAGGCTTATGGCAGATAGTCTGACTTATTTTAATACAAATAAACTGGCAGTAAGTGAGACTAACTGAAATAAGCCTGGCTTATACTCTAATCTTGGTTTATGGAACAGGCCCCAGGTTTGGTTCAAAGCAAGTAAGACCAGTACTGAAATAATCTCACGAGCTAATTACATGACTGTAATTGTATTTTATTCTATACTATTAAAACATATTTTACAGTTGTGTATTTACCCGAAGGTTTTTGACTGATATTGCACATATAATATTTACATTTAAAGAGGTAAAATTTAGATTATTTCATATATATATATATATATATATATATTAATAATTATGTATGAAAAATACCATATGAACCAGATACTTTTTTTTCTTTTTAAGTTTCAGAAATCATGTTTGTTTGTTTGTTGTTGTTGTTGTGTTTGTTTGTTTTAAGGATTATATTATTATGTTTTTATTGTGTCCCCTTGTTAGTTAGCTGTTTTTCTTTTTCTGTTGTTTTGTTGTTTTTCGGTGAATGTAATTGATGATAGTTAAATATCTATCTGTCTATCTATTGAAAAGAGTTTACTTTTTAAGTAATGAATCATTTTATTTTTGGATTTAAAATGGCAAATGGTTCTGTAGCGTAAAACGTTTAAATTACAACTACATATATGAGACAAAATTGTTATTAGAAAATGTTTTAAACCAAAGAAAAAAAAACCTTGGATATTATTTCCACTCTGCTTTCTTCGTAATCTACATTTCATCCTTCAATGTTTCCTTATATTTTATATTTCACAAAACGTGTTAGTTCAGTAAACAGACACTGGAGGGCAGTATTGCATTGCAGCACACACACACACACACACACACTTTAACAATTCAGTGAAAACTCAGGAGCCTTGACCTGTCAACTGTTGACTAAACAGCAACCTGGATACTTGTAAAGTTAAACTCAGCTATGGCAGCATAGAGAGCGATTCTAAATCATGAATAAGATCCTTTTGTTTTGATGAGTTTTAAGCATTTTTACTAAATCAATATAGACCTATTTATAATAAAACAACAATAGTAGTTAATAGCTTTATTGTTAAATTCCATTATATTAGATATTAAGTCTAAAATGTCCAAATAAAATAAAAATAAATATGTGGATGCATTTCAAATTAAAATTGCATTTAAGATAAACGTATAATGCATATGTTGTTTCTTATGGGAAAAGGAAGTGCGGCAGCATACCTTTACAAAGACAGTAGCAAAGAAGAACAATTACTCACCTCGTGTAGGGAAATGAGCAGAGCATGTCAACACGGCCGTGTATTGACAAGATCTCAGTGTAGAGACAGCAGTCACCGTCACATGAGCGGAGTATTGGCAGCTCGTCCGGTCTCAAGGCATGTGTCCCGTCCGTGTTTACCCCAACAAACATGACAGAGACACATAGATCCAGACCAGCCGTTCCATTAAAGTTTATCGGGTTTAGCTCACTTATAATGGGGGGAGTTTGAAACCCTTGAGGCTCTGATTGGGTCAGGGCCAAATTGACATGTCTAGACATTTGAGAACAAGAAAACATTTCACTGTTATTTATGATTGGTTTGGTTTTTGTTTTATTTGTTGAGGAACTTTGAGAAGACATATAGGGGGAATTTAGTTATACTTTCTTGAAATAATGTCTAAGTCACAGTGCGTTATGCTTGACGTTATGCTAATTTCAACAGTTAAATGTCAAATTCATCTCAGGCTTTGGAAAATCCATCTCAGGCTTTTGCAGAATTCCATATCAGTTCAGTATGAATTTAAATATGTTCAGTTGTACGAATGGCATTTTTTATTTTGTAATTAAATAATCCAAATTAATTTAGTGATTAAAAGAATGTTCCAGATTCAATAAATTGAAGATTCACTTTTGACAGCATTTGTCACATAATGTTGATTATCAGACAAAATTTTGCTGCTGCTGTTGTAACGTTTGGCATCCACCCACCTAGAGAAGCAATCCCTCATTCAAAGCACAATTTAACCAACTTCACAGAGAAAATGATTCACAAGTTCTTGAAACACTGACTCCATTTACATTTACTGGTAAAATATTTTCAGTGGTATCTGAAGCTGACATTATCCTTAAAATACATTCAAAAGAACGTCATTCGTTTAAGTTATGTTACTAATAACAGCTGAAAGGTATGGTTCACAAATGTCACAAAAGCACTGTGAATGTTTCATAAAAGCATCATAAAAATATCTATGACTGCACTCTATTTTAAGTGTTTAAGTGTGTTAACAGCTGGATAATTAAAGGGATATTGCACGAAAATTAAATGTAATTTACACAACCAAAACTGTATACTTTCTTATATAAAAAAAAAATACAAAACAATATTTTGAGCAACACAGTCTCACTCCAACTCGTCACATTTTGACGCTTGGTCAAGACCCTTTTTGAAGCTTGATGATTGGTTTGCATGCTTATATACATATTTCTTCTTATTATTATTATTTTTTAATTTTATTGGAGCACCAAACCCTACCCTAAACCTACCCACCTCTGAACAATATAAACACACACAGGCAAATGCAATTACTGTACAGGTATTTATTGTACAAACTGCTCATAAACAAGCAGTAAAATACATTACAAACAAGTCGTGTCACATTCCAAGTCTTCTGAAGCCATACAAAGTCTTTATGCAAATAAGAGAATAAAACGCGGGATTTTAATCACTAAAAATGATCCCGCTCATAAATAAATAGTATTTAACAACAGCATGATGCAGTCGATCACAAGACACACAAGAGCCAATGGAATTTCGCAACCACCGTTGACATAAGGATTCTTGCAGTGGCATTTTTTGAAATGGCAAATGAAAAAAGTGATGCAAAAGGGTCTTGACCAAGCGTTAAAATGTGACGAGTTGGAATGAGATGTGTTCTTTTGAGAAATGGACAATGGGCAACAAAACTGGTTTTGATTACCAACATTCATCAAAAATTGTGTTCCGGAGAGTAAAATCATTTCCAAAAGTTTGGAGTGGCATGGTTCAAATTAGTTTTAATATCCACCGGGGTAAGATGTAACATTATGCAAAAAGCATTATGGGGAAAAAAAAGGTTTATTCAACACTAACTTTTCAACATAATTTGTTTGTGTGTGTGTGTGTGTGTGTGTGTGTGTGTGTGTGTGTGTGAATCATGATAAAAAAAAAAATGAACAATGAAAAACTGAGTCTTTCTGTTACAACCAACCCTGAGTCTTTCTGTTATAACTAACTCTGAGTCACACTGTTAAAACCAACCCTGAGTCTCTCTGTTACAACCAACCCTGAGTCTCTCTGTTACAACCAACCCTGAGTCTCTCTGTTACAACCAACCCTGAGTCTTTCTGTTATAA
>JAUMHI010000074.1:13498014-13514433 GCA_032359435.1 Enteromius unitaeniatus | reverse complement strand
TCGGAGCAGAAACAAAGGTGTTGCGTTTATATTTTTGTTGAGTGTATATATATATATATATATATATATATATATATATGTGTGTCCACACAGGTGTCCATATATAGTATATTACTGGAACAAACACCTGCCTTAAAATACTAAACTTTGGAGTGAATTAAGTGTGACATTGTTTGTGTTATGGACATGATATAAACAAGATATAGTAAATCAGCAGTGGTATCAATTAACAGTGCAAATCCTGATAAACTCATGCAGGTGTAGTTAAAGGGTTACTCCACCCCAAATTGAAAATGTTTTCATTATTCATTTACCCCCATGTTGTTCAAACCCATAGATGATGAACTTGTCTTCCGAACACAATTTAAGATATTTGGATGAAAACCAGGAGGCTTGTGACTGTCCCATTGACTGCCAAGTAAATTATACTGTCAAGATCCAGAAAAGTATAGAAAAGTATGAAAGATGTCGTTCAATCTGTACTTCATGAAATAACAAGAATAATTTTTGTACACAAAGAAAAGAAAAGCTTTATTTAATAATTCGACAAAAAGCGTACATAGTTTGCATACAGCGGATATTCTCCAAAATGGCACTATGGTGACACAGAGAGATACAGAGACAAATTATTTGTGTACAAAAAGTATTTTCATCGCTTCACAAAGACTGGGCTTTCGTGGGGGCCGTTGTTGGCGATGGTCAGGCTAGTTGGTTTGATGTGTTCCACTCGACGGCTCTCGTCGGACTCACGTCACGCCCAATTCAGCATGTTGAATTTTGTTGTTGGGGCTGACGGGGAAAGTGAGATTTAAAGCAAAAGAAATATATCTTTCATACTTTTTTGTCCCTTGGCAGTGGTATTTGTTTGGCAGTCAATGGGACAGTGACAAGCCTCCTGGTTTTCATCCAAAATATCTTAAACTGTGTTCCAAAGACAAACAAGCTTTTACAGGTTTGAAACAATATGGGGGTAAGTGATTAATGACCAAATGTTCATTTTGGGGTGAAGTAACCTTTTAATAAGCACATGTACTTTTCTTGTAAATGACTTCCAGGTTGGTACTTCCACTCTTACAGCCATGACAGCTTCTCCCTATACATTTCCTCCAGCGTCTTAGGTATCGCTCACAAGTTAGTGAATATCTCCTATTTCATTTTGACTAATACAGCTTCTCCTCTTCTTTTCGTTTTTAATTTGATTTGAATTGTAATTTTCTGTTTTCCATTCTCAAAGCGTTTCTTTAAAACAAAGTGTCTCAAGACAGCAGTCACAGGAACAATAGAAGAGACGCTCTAAATGTAGACAGAGCCTAATACGAGAGAGCCTTCATTCTGACAGTGATGCTCTATGCAAAACCCTGTCATTAGAGCTCTTCAATTAGATCACTGTCTCTCTCCCATCCAAGTGTTCAGCGGTGCACTGGAGAGCAGTGAAAGTTTAGGATCTTGGGGGTGGGGAGGATGGGGAAGTGATGTGCTGGTGAGAGGTGGGCTGGGGGGGCATTTGCAGAACATGACAGCAACGGTTCGAGATAAGCCCCGCTGTCAGCCGGTACAGTAACAGCACCAGCACCCCCCCCTACTGATAACAATTAGATGTAATTGGACAGTCCGGTGAAGCTAAGCAATTTGACTACAGGCGTGGGGTTCAGGCTCTCTTAAGACCGCAGAGGAGGGAGATGACAGCTGATTGGACGAAGATGACGATTAGTTAGACACTCTGGTGAAGGGTCCACTCTCGCTTTCACATAGGAGATTTACCATCAAAAGGCTGTCACTGATTTGACTTTCTTGGCACACCAACTGCACTGCAGAGCGTGCTACCTTTACCCACCTCATCCTCCTTACTTCAGAATTACCATAATACGGATTTCCAGCAGCTATTATGCTATCACTTGTGTGTCTTTACCTCAGAGCAGGATTTCTCAAACTCAGCTGAAATCATTTATTTTTGCTTTTACACAAATGTTACAATGTTGTGTTTCGTTTTGTTGATTTGATTCAAGGTTTGGACCTTGAAATGCTGAAATCCTTGCATGTGTCTGTCACTTCTGTAGCTGATAGCATAAATAGGTAAGTAATAATTAAACAGCATTTTAATATAAGCCTTGATTGGAGACCAGCTGTCCTCCCAACTAAGCCAGCTAACCACAAGCTTGTCAGTTTAAACCACAAAATCAGCTTAGGCTGGTGTAACATGATTATATGACTTAGGCTAACTCATATGTTAGCTTAAAGATTTGCTAGTGATTAGCATGCTAACGGTGTACACCGAGTTCGAAAGTGTCTGCACATGAATAAGTACGACCTCTTGTTGTGTAAATCATGTTTACACACTACCTCTGAAACTTTCATCCGACATAAAGAATTTGGATCATAGTCGATTTTCTATGTTTTCACAGCCGTAGCAATCATTTTGATAGGAAAGGATGACGAATACGAAAAAAATTTCAATGTGCAAGGAGCTTTACTGAAAACACCATGACTGCATCCAAAATCACATACTCACTAAGTAGGTACTTATAATTTGTCAATCACTGAAAACATGTGTTCTATGTATAAAACAACGTACTACTGTATATTCACCATGTTGTCATTGACCTTCCAGCCTTATTATGTCGCTTTGCTCAAATCCTTTTCTCTGGGCTCAAAGGACAATAACATATCCATCGGATGCAAACTTCAGAATTTCTGTAAAAACCTTTGGCATACTGTTTCGCAAAACTGTGAATTTGGACATACTACTCTTCCCACATGCCACTCTTTCCTACTATATATTAAGGAAGTGTGAGATTTTGGATGCAGCCAAATAAAGAAAAAATAAAGTTTTTGCACAAAAATCCAAAGGATTTTAGGTGGGACAACATTTTATTTCTCGTAAGGATTTTCGGTAACACTTTACTAAAAGCCTTTATGTATGATGCATTATAAAGGGTGATTAAATTGTATAATGCATTATAATTGAGTGGTGTAATATATCTTTTAAATAACTATAACCAAATTTAATATGTCTAACAAGTCTAACAAGGATTTGATTTTTGGTTTTATAATGTATTACCTGCATTTACAATTATTCATGAGATTGTACAATGCATTATAAAGAGCATTACTGTCACAGCCACCTCCGGTCCAGACACCTCCCATTACATCTCCCAGCATTCCCCTTGCTACTCACCTGCACTCTGTCCTGATCACTCACACCTGCATCCACTTACCTGCCTCCTTTGTAAACACGCTTTCTCCAAACACTCAACGTCTGGTCTTGAAGTTTCCCATGTTGGTCTCAACTGACCTGTCAGTCATGGTCATCCGGTTCACCACCTACCACCACCTAACTTTTGGCATTTAAGTAACACCTGTAAGTCTGATCTCATCTGTCTAATGCTTAAGATCTGGGGGAGGTTGCATAAACTGCTTAGACTAGTCTTAAAAATATAGTCGTCTAATTTTTTTTCTTAAAGACTGGTCATAACGTTTTTTTAAAGTCAATGTCAAAACGGTAGCTTGGCTTAATTGGACACATTAAAGTAAGACTGATTACCTCTTGGCTAACTGCTAGTTGGTCAAATTAGCTCCAGTCTTAACATAGCACGTAGCACGATACGAGGGGTCATGTCATTTCCAGCCTGTCTCGGTTACGCAGCCTGACGGGCTCCAGAAGGTCCTTGTGGTTCCTAGCCCGCAAATAAAGGGCTCCCATTTCATGGTACGAGGAGCCGTGTCCAGTCATGTTGGTTAGCGATTTGGGTTATGAGTGAATTATGTATGGATTATTGCCTTTGCCTTGCCCCTTGGACTCTGTTTACTCCTCGCCTCAAACAACGCACAGACTTTGACTACTCTTTTGCTCTGCCTCCTCCATTCCTGTCTGCCGGTAACTACCCTTAAGCCTGTCTGAAAAAAAAAAAAAGTTTGCACATCAACCCATATGTCTCCACGTCCCTCATCGTGACAAGTGTGTATTTTTATATATGTTTTATATATGTATTTTGTTGTAAAAAGCCTAAACCTGAAAAATATTGTTAGAGTTGCTTTATTTTGTGTCTTGAAGTCGATAGCTAGATATAGTCAAGCGGACCTCAGTCAAAGTGTAGTGCAGTAGAAAATGTTTAAGTGCGTCCCTGCAAAGGGCAAATGCAAGTCGCAACATTTTACTCTGAGACAGCTTCGAAGGCAGAACTGAGACCCTTTCAGTTGGTTTCTGAACATCCGCAGCGAGCTCTTCATTTACACACATCTGGTAGCATTTTATGAATAAGCACTGGACAGCAATCGACTCATTCAGTATACATGTTTGTGAATAAACTACCCTCATAAAGTTGCCATATTAAATGTGCAGTTGAGTCAGATTAGGTTAGTTGTCTGTGTGGTGGGGGTGAAATGAATAGGTGCGGGGGGTGTTTTATTTTTCACTGTAACGACCCCTACACACACCTAAATCAGTGCTGTGGGAATGGGCCGATAATATTAGCCTAACTGCAGGGGATTAAATATAGTGATGTGACTCTGTGCTTGCCCGAGAAAAAAACGGATTTGTATTGTACTGATGACAGCTCATTAAAGCCAGTGAGAAACCTATTGAACAGTGCTCCATAACACTAAATTATATTTAATCTAATTACACTCGGCCATAGAGCACTCTCTCTCTCACTTCCTCTCTTAGCTGTAATCACAGGATATTTTACACAATGAGAAACTCTACGCCCATTCCACAGCATAATTAAAGACGCTAATGCAACACAGAGACTTTAAAACAGCATTATACGTTCAAGTTAACAAAAATAGAATGCTGTAATAAAGAGAATAATAAAATCTTTAAACAAACAAAAGAGGGAAAGGGAGAAATGCGCCTAAAGTCAGATTTGAATATTTCCATAACCTTTATAGCATTGATGTTATCCAATATTAAATTAGTTTGTAATCGATTGGTTTCATGGTAGAAAGGCTGCATTAATGTTATCCAATATTCTGAGTGCCTAATTTAGGGGCTTTCAAACTGGGGTCAGAAAAACAAGTAAATGTTCTGCAGATAATATTTGAACAATCTCTTTTGGCTGTAGTGGTCAAGATCATGGTTATTAGAGAAGGAAAAAAAAGAAAAGAAAAAGCTAATTACTTATTTTTGAAAATAGATCAAATATTTTAATCAAACAATATACGTATGCTTCAAATTATATAATTATCTTTATTTTATAAAGAGCTTTGTTCACAAAATTTGGCATTAAAAATCTCCACCAAGGCAAACAATACCAATGTGAACATATATTTAAGTATAAACATTAAATATTTACACACAATTCTATTCAATAAATATGACTGAATCCAGGAATTGATTTCAGCTCATTGATCCAGACTGATTTCGGTTTTGTGGAGATTGATTACCATTTACACGTAAAAATGTCAGTCTTCAACGTGGAGATTACATTTTATGAGAGTTAAGTCAAAAATAATTTTGACAATCTATTAGATAACACATCTGTAAAACAAAACCAATTCGGAATGCGAAACCTTTGACAAAATTAGGGTAAAAACACATTAGGTTAAAATACATTAGATATAGTACTGATGGGAAAATAAAAACTAAAATAAGTTTGGTTGTGACACATTAGTGAATCGTGTTAATAGATCAAATTACACATGATTTATAAATCATTTAAATCACTGAGACATCAGCTGCTTGACAGACCTTGAGAAAAATGGTGCAATTATTTAAAAAAAAATTAAGTATTATTTGCAGATTAAGCTTACTTTGGTATATAACTAGAGCAATAACTTTCAGGTTTTTTTTAGTGTGGTTTAACATGAGTTAAAACAAAAGTGGTTAGGTGTGTTTGGGATGAGAAACACATAAAACTTTAACTCCAGGAACCATGGCTTTCATAATTGCATGACATGTGGAATGTGCTAATGCAATAATCACTGCCCAAGTCAGTAAATCACTGACATGTTGGCCTCTGGGCGAACGCGTGCCTGCGATACTGTACGCCACATGCTCAAGTTTCCACATGTTTACCCATGTCAATATTTTGCCTCATGGGTAGATCTTATGAACAAGGGTCCGGGTCATATTTCCCTGCAAAATCAAATTCCCATGACCGTTACAGTATTTTTTTTGGCAACACTTTAGAATAGGTAACACTTGTTACTATAACTTTTCACACAATAAAATTTTAATGTGTAGTAACTTATAAAAGTAACTTTGTAACTACACGTCAACTAATTCTCATTAATTCACATGTCTACTAACTCTCAGAGTAGACTGTTAGGGTAGGTTTACGGTTAGTAGAATTAGTTGACACATGCTTGCGAAGTTTCTGATAGTCAGTATGTAGTATGGTGTGAACCCAACAAAATAAACTGTTAGAAGATATTAAGCAGACAGTCTACTAATACTATAATTACTGCTAGTTGACATGTTAGTAGAATGTGGATTATCGAATAAAGTGTTACCTAATTTTACATGCAATTTTACATTTGTTTTTCCAGGGTAACATGTTCTTGGCAGGTTTTGTGACATTCCTCATTGTGCAACTGAAGACACAAACATATTCGTCTCTGATATATTCCACACAAAGGCGACGGCAACATTTAAAAACGCCAGTGTCTTGCTGCCATAGCTTGTATATCTGCCAAACTGGTATAAGTGTACTTTTTTTGTTTATTTTCGCCTTAACTGAGGCTTGAGTGTGTTTGTCGTTAGTCTCACGGCGTGAGCTAGTCTAGAGGCACAGATGGGACTTGAATTCAAAATTTATGATCTGTGTGTAGTACCCTCCTTCAACGCGCTTATCTACAGGAAATGCTACAAGCACTTTTGTTGTTATTTCTGACAGAGTCAAACCGAACAGTTGCCCGTGTCACCAGGGGGTTGAGCGGTACCAAAAAACACGGCTCTAATGAAGCACCTTTCTGCATGGCTGTTCGTATGCGCATCTGTGTGTGTGTGTGTGTGTGTGTGTGTTGAAGACCATGTCTGAGAGAAGTAAAGTGAAGTTTGCCTTCCTCGTGCACAGCTGCTCCCCAGGTACGTCTGCCGAAGTCCCCCAGCCCCTTGTCACTTCCTGAGTGTGCATGTGTGTTCAAGAGACACTCACCACTAGACGCTCCTTGATGTTCCCTTCCAGTCAATAAATTAAACTCTGGCCCTTTTTTTTTGCGCGGTGTGGAGACCTGTTACAACACCTCAGCCCTGCGTTTTTTAACTTTAATAATCTCCAGCTGTCAGGGACAACCTTCCCTGCCACTTCTGGTTAAAACTTGTCTCCTAGGCATGAAATAATTAAAGGTGCCAGGTAGAAACCGAAGCACAGCAGCGGGTAGAGGTGAGCTGAGACAGAGTCAGGGACTTTATTAGATAAATAGCCCTTGAAATGGAAAGTGTGAACAAAGACAGAAGTGCGATTTTCCAGGGCCCGCACCCTGTCCTTCTCACTGAGGGTCCCTAGGTAGTGCTAAAGGGGACAGATTGGAAGACCTTGTCTGTCAATTGCTCTGACAAGGGGAAAATATCCAGCACCTACTTCCTCAAATGCGACCTACGCTGGAGTTTTTTGGATGAGAGTTTGGGAAAAACTAGTAGTGCATTGCACCATTTTTGTCGTTTAATTGCTTTGTGTTTGGGATTTATGTCACTGCGCTTTGACAAGTTGAGATGGGTTTTGGGTTTTGTGATATAAAAAAATAACAGGCAAAGAGTTACGTTGGGTTATTAGTCATCTGTAGATTTTTTTTTCTTTAATCCAATGTGAATTACAATACACTTAATACAGGCTTGCCTTCAGCAATTGTAGGTTAAGTGTCTTGCTCAAGGGTGCAATGCAAGGAAGGCAATTTGAACCTAGGGTTTTTCATTTATGGTGGCTTGATGGGTATCGCGGTCACTTTCCACCAAGAAGGCCCCTGGTTCGAGTCTTGACATGGTTCCTCTGTTGGTTTGGGTTTCCTCACGGTGTTGGGGTTCCCAACATTCAGAGACTCAAGCAGAGAATCAATGAAACTTAGGGTTGTCAGCTCAGATTGTGAATTCTGTACCAGTTTCTGGCCTGTTGAAAGACTTGCTGCCATGGATCATGGTAAGTCGCATTACTGGCACTAAAAATAAAGCAATAGGTTTTTTTTTTTTTTTTTACACTTCATTTTGATAGTCCACTTTAGACATTCTGCTAACTATAAGTAACTATGTAACTACACGTTAGGGTAGGTTTATGGTTAGTAGAATAAGTTGACATATACTTTAAAATTTTTCATAGTCAGTATGTTGTGGAACCATCAAAATAAAGAGTTAGAAGATATTAAAAAGAGAGTCTACTAATACTAATGACTGCTACCTGATGATATGGATGCTCAGAGCAGTGCGTTAAGTTTTTGGCATGGTTTCTAGGACATTGCTATATAGTTGTTATCGTTGGATCGGTGGATCTGGATTATATGTAAAAAATAAACATGTTGTTTAATTAAAATGAATGTTTAATGACTAAACTAATGTATTACAATCTTAAAGAAAAAACGCAAAAAAATTGTTTAATTCAGTATAGGCTCTTTTTAATGTCTAAGTTACATTTCGTTTTACTCATAGCACTGGTTTACTGAAGAACACTTCTGAATTGGTGGCAGTGAAGGGTACCTGTACCTCATGGATGGGGCCAACAAACTGATGAGTATTCATAACTTTACAATTTGGTGAGTTCTTGGCAATTTTGCATTAATTTTATGCAAGAGTTAGGTTTAGAGTAGTGCTGTCAAATGATTAACTGCAATGCATGTATATATGTTTACATAATATACACAACACACACACACACACACATTTTGGATGTGATAAAAAATGGCCATGACTTTAATGGTAAAAAACTGTGAAAAATGCTACGGTAAAAACCTGTTAAATGGTTAATGGTAAATTTCTGTAAAATTTACAGGGAAAAAACATAAAGTGACATTCCCATAATTCCCTTAGACTGTGTTATGTTTATTAGGGTTGTATGTTATGTGTACTGTTGTTAAATTACTGTTTATTGCCTATTTCAGTTTAACGAGTCTCACCATGATGGTGTTTAGTGTTTGTGTGAATGACTCTGAGCACCTTCTATTTATGTTCATATTTAAAAGCTGCTTGTGATGGGTTTTGGTTCATCATGTGACTTTCTCATCACTTCCTGCATTTGGTGCTTATCAGTGTATTTCAAAGCTATAAAACAGATTTCACTACTTTAATACTGTAGGTTGGTATCTTAACATTATATCCATTCATGAAACTACAGTATGCAACTGTAAATTTAATTTAAAACTGTAAAACCTAAAATGTTGGTACCATATCTTTTATAGTCAAATTTCGGCAACCACAGCTGCCAGTTTTTTACCGTAAATTTTATGGATTTCTTTTGTTTTACAGTGTATGACAGATTGTTCGAAGAACCTCAAACTCATCCAGTACTTTTAATACGCATGGCACAGGTTTGGATGAGCCTGAGGAAGTACATAAAATGAAAAGCAAAAGTCACAGGAAATTCTTCTGCAAGTAATATAGTTCATTAACCCACAGTAACGCTCTTTGTTTACCATTGCATTAGATGTGCATATAAATTGATTTTATAAATAGACCACAACTCATAATTGGAATAAACCCTCATACATTCGCGATAGCGTGACAATCCGCAGCTAATTTCACTTCATGTTGTCAAGGTCAACAACCAAACGATTGTTTTGACATTAGGGCTCCAGTTCCAGCACTCTTGAATAATGTTGTGACATTATTATTTAGGCTCCTCCATGAAAGTTACTCGGAGTGAAAAGCCCTCAGCGTACAACACAAGCTCCTGACTTTTTCATTCAATCTCCTGAACTATTCTTGATTTATTCGTTGACACTCTCTTTCTTCCTTTCTCTTTCTGTCTCTCTCTCTAAATATTTACCACCCCCTAACCAAATTTACTGTTTAATTTGCAGCGTGCACTTCTTTATTGATTGGCAGAGCGGCTGATTACCGGAGCAGCCCGGCCCTTTTCCCCGCACGCTTCATTCTTCAAGCAGCGGGGCCTTCCCTGAGAGTAACAATCCTGTCAAATTAACCACCGACACCTAAATTATTCAAATACTGTAAATCCTCTTTCTATACCGCGCCGCCTGCTCATAATTTGTCTTTTCATTGTTGCCAATTTACTGGCAATACCATCAATTAATGATGCCAACCCGCTCTAAATGGCGCAGAGGAAAAAGTGTCAACACGTGCGCTGGCTCGCAGCAGAGGAGCTGGCAGACTGAGGAATATCTCCGGCTGATTTAACGCTGGCTTTCATTCATTACTTTGACACACTCTCTCTCCTCCGTCTGCACTGGAAAACTCCCATAATTACATTAGCTTTGTGTTTTACTGCGCGGCTCAGCGCGGAGCTTATGGTATGTGCTCAAAATCACCCATAAGCACCTCTGGGTTTACTTTTGGTTTTTTAAATTATACTGGTATTGGATTAAACAAGTTGACTTGTGGCTTGGTATTCGATTTTATTTTAAACTCTTTTAAGTGCATTACTGAGCAAAATCTATCTATCTGTCTGTAAGTAAACACAAAAAAAAATTGCAGTGGGTAGATTACTACTAATTCCACATTTCGTGGAAAAAAGTTACAGCAGTATGTAATATAATCAGACCTAACTCGTTTATCACGTTTATTAATAGAATACTTTTGTACAATTGTTTTTATATATATATATATATATATATATATATATATATACATATATATATTTGTATTTGTATATTGTGAATATGAAATAATGTGAATTTATGCATTTTATTGTGTTTGTTAAATAATAGTTGTTTGTAATATCCGCTGCTCATTTGGTGATGCAACTAGAGTTTGAGATAATATTATATATAATATTATTATGTTACATGCAATTTAAAATATTCTGAAAGTCTATGCACTATGTAATATATAATATATATATATATAATGTATGTGTGTGTGTGTGTGTGTGTGTGTGTGTGTGTATCTTCTGTAACTTTAAATTAATTGATTAAATATGGTGTATTAAAATTGATTTAAATGTGGTGTATATTTAAGAATGCATTTTTATGGTCAGCATAAAATGGTGTGTGTGTGTGTGTGTGTGTGTGTGTTTGTGTTTATATGAAGCAATGACCAGGGTGGTTTAGTGGAGAAACTGTAGTAGTCAATACAAATGTGTGCTATCTCACATGAGGAATCCCATATGAAGAACTGGATTTACTGTGTATAATCCCTCATCAAACAGACAATATAGTTATATCCTAATCCCTCACAATTCTGAGATTAGCAGCTTTCACCTACAGCACAAGCTGGACGTGATTGGCTGGAGGCTGATCTCTCCTCTGCTATGACCTCTACCTCACTATTAGCACCATTAACACTGTTAGCTGCATTCTGCCCAGCTGATGCATTTATGCAGCTCAAAATGAGCTTACATTCATTTAATATTACTGTCATATTTTCACAGTAAGGATACTACAATGTATGTATGTATGATTTACAAATAAAGACTTTTGAATAGTTAAAGATTGTGTGTGGGTACATTTACCTTTCACGAATAGCATAGAATAGATTACACTTTTCACTTCAGATTTTTTTTATTATTATTATTATTATATTTACATGGAATTTATTGTTGCACAAAAGTTTGAAAAGAAAGAAAAAAAGGTGCTAAACTGTTGTGATGGAAATGACACCACAGGAAAGAGACCGTTGTAATGTATGCAATAATCAAATAAATAGTAACGCAAAAAAAATAGTCATATAAAACTATATACAATAAATATTTTAACATAATAAATACTCAAAGGGTTAAGGGAAAATATTTACATGTATAAATGTATATTCTCATATTTTATATTATATATAAATGTATTAAATATATAAACATAACATGGTTTTCTTAAATATATACATTCATGTGTTTATATGTATTTATATATACATAATAAATATAAATTATGTAAAAAAAAATCTTTATTTTGGATGTGATTAATCATGATTAATCATTTGACAGAACTAATAATTATTATTTTGCGTAAGATTTTCATATTTTGCAAGTCTGGATCTGTTTGCTGTAAAAGCAAAACATTATAATTTATGGATAAAGTGCAAATAAGCATATATAATGATAATTATATAGTTAATCATAATCATGGTCAAAAATCTCTCAAATTTTATATAACAAACAAATCAACCTCAATCACTGGTTTGTAAAGGTGCCCATGGTTGAGCAAACACTCAGAAACACACAGTACTTGGATATGAAAATTGCTTATTTACTTAAGATTAAAAATAAATAATTAGAGTTATCCTACAAAAAGAAATATAGAGTTTAACTACGGATGTTTATGTGGGATTTCTGTAATTATAGTTTTTGTTCTCAAAGGGCCGAGAGCCTTAATGCGAATGAAAAGAAACAATGGCTAAACCCTAGAGATACATATTCATAATTCAAAACGATTTAATACTCCTTTCATTGCATTCTTGATAAATAATCCTCTTGATAAAAGCACACACACACACAGACAAATCCGCAAAAATATTTTGCGAAAATATAAAAACTACATTTCAGCTCCCTAAGATGAGCTGCATGTAACATCTAAATTATAGACCAACCTATGAATTATTTAAAGGTTAGCTGATGTAGAAATGAATCCTCTGCACAACAAGTGCCCTTTTAACAGTGTAACGAACAAAAAGCCTTTCTATCATAAGACAAAACACTGGACGTCACCAAAAATCATTCATCTTTTATTTCCCGTTACCAGACTCTGACGGCTGTGTTCTTAATAGTTGATCTTTAAAGCACTTACTGCAGATAGGAATCATAATCAGCTTTGAACATGAGCATCTTTGAGCACTTAAATATGTTTATCTATACGGAGAAGCTCAACTCTATCTATCTGCGTGACTTTCAGAGTTTGTCTGTTCTGCAGAGACCTGATCCAGAGACAGAGGGAGTCCAAAACTGCTGACATTTTTTTTTTCTTTGCTAGCAGGGATTTTTTTATTTTCTTAATAAATGCTGCACTCAAATAGATAAGAGCTCAGTGGGATGCAAAGAAACATGTTTGATAAATATGAATAGAAACAGAGATGCTACTTTTTTCTTGATGCTGGTTTTATCCATGAAATGATTTGAAATCATATTTCACCTATCCCACACTCCTCACTAGACTTTAATACCAACCAAGACATTTGATCAATTCATAGAGAAATAGAAATAAAACTATAATAGAATCTCAATAATACTAAAATAAGGCAAACTCTATTCTGTCACTAAACATGTTGTGTTGTTCCAGTGCTACAGTCCTTATGTGGCATTATAACTTACTAAGACCGAGTTATGCTTTAATTTTGATGAATGAGCAAAATGACTTGATGAGCATCACCTGAATTCAGCCACGAAGGGCAGTTTGTGAAGAGTGAAGCTAATAGTGAGTGAGGAATAAGCGGTTTTAATGTGTCCCGGGGCAGTGATGTGCTGTCTGCTGTGATTATAGAGGTGCGCTCACACCCTCGGGTAATCAGCACGCCAAATTTCAGACTCTAGAAGTTGAACAATGCTGAAAATAATGTCATTGCGATTTCAAGCGCTAAGCAGCCAAAAAGTGTGTGATGTGAAAAATCACAGAGGTTGCAGCTTTTAGCTAGGCTCTGTCTATCATAACTCTGTGGTGTTTATGTTTATTATGCATAAATGTAAAGGAAATACAATTATGGGAGACAGGGGCTTGTTGCCCCTCTTTTAATGTATTTTAATCAATACATTCCTATTATGTCTTTACATTCCAGTTTCTTACTTTCTGTCTTTCTTTCTTTTTTTTTTTGTTATTATTTATTTGTTCACATTATATGATTTATTTGTTATTATTATTTATATATATATTATTATTACTGTTGTTGTTGTTGTTAGTTTTTCTTTCAGAATTGTTTTAAACTTTTTTTTTTTTGTATGTGTTTAAACAGAAGTTGTCTTAAAAATTAAGTAATAAGATAACATTATCAGATATAAGAAATTGAAAATCAAGAGAGCAAAACATGTTTGCCTAAATTGATGTATTTTGTTTGTCAAGTCCACAGACAAGCAAATAAATATTTATTTCTGTCATGAATGCTAAATGAATGTGTTTAGCCTTGGCAGAATAGATCTGCTTCAGCAATGCTGAGACTTGTTACTGCCAACCCACTGACAGACATCTGAGCATGTAGAAATATTGCAATTTTATATATAACGTGTATAAAACAATCTCAAGTTTTAACATAAATTAAATCACCTTGTAGCTGATCTATACAGGTGGAGCTGGGGATGGTGGAGGGTTTATAACGCACTGTAAGTGCTACAGCGTGCACTAGCCCTGAGGTGGCTAATTCATACGAATTTGTACGACTTTAGTCGTACGAATACATACGATTTATTCTAAATCGTACATATTTTACGAGATGCCAATACGTATGAATTTCCCGCGTCATTTCCTGTAACTGGGTCCAATCAGGCTCTACCAGGAGAGACAGAGAGAGAGAGAGAAAAAAAAAAGACTGCGCACACTCCAAAGCACGCAACATTTGCATATCAGAAATAACAGATACTCGGTTAAATAAATAAACCACATTCAGGGACGTAACAGTACGAATGACCTAAACATAACCCCAGATTGAACTGCGCCATCAGTTTAAGGACAGCACTGTGGATTTATAGATTTATTTAGACCATTATAGACAATTTTAGAAGTTTAGCAATAGCATTTTGCTCCCCTTGAGGATATATATTATGTAAATATACAGAATTTTTTTCGATAAGGGTTGGGTTTTGGGGTATGGTTGGCATTAGAGGATACAAAGTAAAGTCTGTACAGTACAAAAGCCATTATGTCTAGGGAAAGTCCTCATAAAGTGTGTGTGTGGAGGCCTATTGTTATTGTCTCAATGAGACGTAACATGTGGCTCTCTCTGTATGTGGTCAGATCAGTTTCTGGAGTTCAGCCAGCTTCTCTGCTCTGCATTATTACTTTCTGCTGAACACCGGCCAGAAACACTCAGAACCTGCCTGATATTAGTTATCAATATTTTACTGGCCCATATGAGAGCTAAAAGCATTGAAATTAAGCAGAACACAAAGTTGGGGGGACCCCTGACCCCGACAGGAAGAGCCAATACTGAGTATGAATCTCTGAAGCACGTAGTGTTCTGTGTACTCAGATATTTTTGGGCCCTGCTGCTCAATTTATGTACGAAGCCAAAAATACCATCTAGATAGGTAGTTCTCTTATTTATGGCACATAGTCTCTACAACGTTTGGTAAAATCTAAACCCCAAATGCTACAGGTCTCAAAATATTTGTTCCAAAACAGTTTGAAGACATCTGGGCATCGAGGTTATGAGTTTCTGGCATTGGAATTTGGTCCCATGCTTGTCTGATATAGGTTTCCAGCTACTAAAGAGTTTGTGATTGTTTTTTATTTTCACTTAATGACACACCAAATGTTTTCTAGGTGAAAGACCAATTCAGCACCAGGACTCTTCTACTATGAAGCCATGCTGCAGTAATAGCTGCAGTATGTGGTTTAGTATTGTCCTGCTCATATCCATAAGGCCTTCCCTGAAATAGACGTCATCTGGAGGGAAGCATATGTTGCTCTAAAAACTTGATATACCTTTCAGTATTCATAGTGCCTTCCAAAACATGCAAGCTTCCTATACTGTATGCTCTTATGCACTGAACATTGAACATGCTGGAAGATCTCCCTCCTCTTTCACCCAGAAGAAAAGGCATCCATGATTTCCAACAAGAATGTCAAGTTTGGACTCATCTGACCAAAATTTTTCATCTTTTTTTTTTTTTTTAAACAGTCCATTTTAACCCTTTTGCGCGAACGATCACACCAGTGTGATTAGAATGTTCAGTGTATCACATCATCAACATCAACAATAGTTTATAATATACATGCTGCAGCAATAATGATCTTTACAAATATAATCTGACGACAGGTTTTATTAATAGCATATACAGATTGTGTAGGTTACTATAAAGTTTACTCTTCTCTTCTCTCCATTTACCGAAGATTTACGTTAACGTTTTTCGGGAGGAGAGGATGAATTTACGTGTTGTAAATCCCACAGCTCGGATTCAACGTGAACTACTGTAACATGGCGGCGCCCATCACCTGGTTTAGATCAACTAACATGGTCATTATAAAAGTGTTTAAATTACCAAATACATTTACTTGCACAGATTTCCAATTTGGATTCTAAAAAATTTCATAATAGAGTCAGTATGTTTGTAAATATTAATAATAAAAAAAGGGAAAACGAAATTAGAACGATCCATGCGTCATACTGTCACAAACGCGGCTCGCTGTGGTGTGCGTGTGAGCTCGCGCTCTCAGCGGAGCAAAGGAGCGGAAGGACACGGA
>JAUMHI010000074.1:13487822-13497914 GCA_032359435.1 Enteromius unitaeniatus | reverse complement strand
CACAATGACAGGGGGGAACAACGGAACATACCAACATAGAACACAAACTCAGACAGAGACAGACACGGAACATGACACATTCAGCACTATTGTGACTAAGTATGACGCGTCGCCAAGGAAACAATAAGGCTAAACGTTCCAAAATAACGGTTGCCTAAAAAAACTCAGCTAGAATATTTTAAACTCACGTGTGAAAGGGTTAAACAAGCCTTGGCCCACAGGACACAACGGCGCTTGTGGACTATGTTCACATATGATAGAGCTTTAGTTGTCATCTGCAGATGGGACGAAGGATTGTGTTTACCGACAGTGGTTTCTGGAAGTATTCCTGGGCTCATTTGGTAATGTGAATGACAGAATCATGTGCTGAGGGATGCAGTGTCATCTGAGGACCCAAAGACCATGAGCATCTATCAAAGATCTTCAGCCTTGTCCTTACACACAGAGATTTCTCCAGTTTCTCTGAATCTTTTGAGTATTTTTTTTGAGGAACTTTAGATCTGCAATTCAGCATTTATGAATGTTGTTTCCAAACTGAATCTAAGAAGAAGAAACCCGCACTATGACAGTAATTATCATAGTGTTTCCAGGGTATTTTTGAGTGATTGCTAGATATTTGCATTAGCAAGCACTTTCAATACAGTAGCGTCACTTGAATTCATCACATTACAAGCCATTTTCAACCACTTTTGGTATTCTAAACATCCACCGGTGGAACAGTTAACACATCCACTATGATTTAGATCTTGTCCTTGAAATTTGGTGAAAACGCCCACTGACAGATGGTTTTAAGCCAACGTCAAACTGTTTAATGACACATACTGCATATCCCGCTGCCACCATTGCCCACTTCACATTCCTTTAATGCCGTTACACTCCGGAGTCGAGCACCACTGTTTTGATTGTCACATTTAGAGGCTCTAGTCACCAGGGTGTCATGAAAAAGCACCGGTAATCTCGTCATAAAAATCATAGACTAGCTTTTTTATTTGCCGCTGTAAACCTTGCGCAGAGTGAATTAAAGACTCCATATGGTCTATTGTATTTAATGCTATGTAAACACTGCTGCATCTCTATTTAAATGATGAGAACAAGCTGGATCATATTGGATTTTGATTTGTGTTTGACAGTAAAATCAAAATGTAGATTAGTTATACTGAGTTAAATGCAGGAGACTATCATATATAGTGACTACAGTGCATTTATTACTTAGCTACTGTACACATACCTGCAATTTTTCCTGCCACCAAAAATACAGTAAACAGTTTCTACTTTTTTATTTCACACCAATTTGGGGTTTTCAAAAGATGTGTCAAGGTTATGCTTATTAGGGGAATGTCCCTTTTGTCTTTACATTTCATTAATTTGACTGAACAAAAAAAGAATAAGCCACCCAGCTAAAAGTGATCATGAAAAATACACCAGCATTCGGCTGACCTATATAATCCATTATGTTGCTTGCTATTATAAAAAGTGCCCTGCCTCCTGTGTGTGTTCAGCTCTGGGATTCATCCTTATAGTTCCAGAGTGAATTTCCTTTGACTGTTTGCAAGGCTTATTCTCTTGTACTTTTATTCCCATGATTGACACACAGTGGTTTCAAAAAGTATTGGATACTTGTTCCACACTTAAAACTGCTTGTGTGCAATTACATTATATAACAAAATATCAAAACAGGCAGTGTTTATTGGCATTTGTCAGCCCAAATATTGCTAATAGTATAATGTTTTTACAGTAGCTTAGCAAACATGTTAACACTTATGTTTTAATTTGCATGTGCATTTATTTATTTCACTCAAGCTAAGAGGTTTCATAAATATATGATTTTGCTACAAATAAAAGAACAAAAACTATGGCTATTGCAGTTAAACCATAATAATGACTAATGACCATGGTTTTGCTATGCTAACCATAGTTTAACCATTGTATTTGTAAAATCAGTAAAACTGTGATTATACAAATTCAATCCATTAGCAAACATGGTTACTATATGTTTACAATATTAAAGGGTTACTCCACCCCAAAATGAAAATTTTGTCACTTACCGCCATGACGTTCCAAACCCACATGTATGTCTGCAAGATATCTGTTAAAGGTCTCTTGATCTGAAAAACATCTGCTGTCTACAAACGTCTATAGTTTTACAAACTATATAACATTCTAAATTATAAAAATCTTAAAGGCATTTAATAGGCGTCTATTTGACATCAGAAAGTAAATGTTGTACACTGTAAAAACAAATCTGTAAAATTTACAGTAAAAAAATGGTAGCAGTGGTTGCCAGAATAAAAGGGTGAAAAATACGGTATTTTTTTGGTTTACGGTTTTATGTAAAATTTTAACAGTAAAATACTGTAGTTTCTAATAAAAACTGGATGAAAATCCGGCAGCTTGTGACTGTCCATTTGACTGTCAAGTAATGAACACTGAAAGGTTGTACGTTCTTTGTGTGCAGTAATACTCTCCAAAATGGTGCTGTGGTGATGCTACAGTGCTTAATTTGTCAAATAAGTCCATACAAAAAAATATTCTTGTCGCTTCCTAACTTAATGATTGAACCACTGATGACCTTTTCTGGACCTTGACAGTAAAAATACTTTGGCAGTCAATGAGACCGTTACAAACCTTCCAGTTTTCATAAAAAATATCTTAAATTGTGTTCTGAGGACAAACAATGTTTTATGGGTTTACAACAACATGGGGATGTGATTAATGACAAAATGTTCATTTTGGGGTAAAGAAACCTTATAAACCCATGGTTAATGTTTGTAAAATAGAACCAATGTCAGTCACAAATCTTAACATGAGTATAAATCACTAGTGTTTTGACTTTTTTTCAAATGGTGCATTCCTTTTGAAGAAAGAGGAAAAATTTGACTGTGAGTAGGTTTGTAAGTTACAGAGCTTGTAAGTTACATAAGTCAGACCTTTTTTAAAATAGGTCCTATACTATAAACATAACCGCAATTCTCAGTAGATCTGGGGGAAATCTTGGAAGCTCTTGTCACCTCTAATGATGTCATCTGACGGAGAGATTGATGGCGTTAACATTAAGCAAAGTTTCCCCTCTGGTTTGCCCTTTATTCCAGGAAAACACACATATGTTCGTGGTGGCTCCAACATGCATCCGCAGTCTGAGGCACATGCTATGAATAGGGCGAAGTGACAGTGAAATATGGCTCTGCTGTGGACTCTCTCATTTCTAATGAGAATATAGCGCTCTTGTCCTCTCCTCATTCTCAATGAGTTAATTTAACTGAGTCAGGGACACCGGTGCACCTTTATTCACTCTCAGTTTGCTTTAACATGCAGTGCAAAGTGATGCCTTTTGATCCACACTGCTCCGCATGATTTACAGGCTGTGAGTTTTTGTTAACTCACTGCTGTCTTGTTTCTTCATGGTATATTTAGTTGACTAATACATGAATCATATGTAGGACATCCTGTATGTATCCTCTCTAAGGTTACTATTACCTCAGGACTCATTCATATTTTATTAAGTATAGTAATATATATATTATATATATATATATAATATATATTATTATTATTAATTTTTTTTTTTTTTATAAAAGGGATGTGCCCCTTCCATTCATCATCTTCTTGACTTTCATATTATCAGGTTCTTTCAGGATGTTGTGTAAGATGTAGAGATACTGAACAAAAGTAGGTGAATGGTGCGAATGTTGGTTGAATTGGAAAAGTATCGTTAGAATTACTGGTAGAAGCAGGTGTACTGGCAGAGACAGAGGTACTGGTGATGTTAAAGGTATAGTTCGAGGCAATGGTAGAGTTAAAGCAGTATGAGAAGAGGTACTGGTAAAAGTAGAGTAGTGGTAGAGTAAAAGTGTAAGGTATTGTAAAAGTGGAGGTACTGATGAAGTAGTGATGGTGATAAAGTTAGAGAGTTAAGGATCGAAACAAATCCACTGGTAGAGATAAAGGTAGAAGAAGAGGTATTGGCAGATAATGAAAGAACAGTAGATGTACTGGTAGAGGTACTGTTAAAATGTAGAGGCAGTGGTAGAGTTAGGTATTGGTAGAGATACTGGTAAATGTAGAGTTTAAGTTCAAAGTAGGTTTTGTTAATGCACTGATAGTGATATAGTTAAAAGTACTGGTAGAGTTAGAGATAAAAACAGGTGGAGGTAAAGGTATTGGTTGAATTATATAGAATAGAGGTGCTGATTAAGGTAGAAATAGCAGTAGAAGTTTTAATTAAGTGTCACTGGCCCATTACATGTTTAAAACAATAATATCCTGTACTTAACCTCATCTAACATTGATAAACTATATATCGTTGGAAAGCTCTATGTGTGTACTTTTCATATTTTATCACGGTTTTGCAGAAAATGTTATGTAGTGACAATAATTTAGTAATTTAGCAAAAAAAGAAGATAGCAAACAAATCATAGGTACAATAGGAGTTGTGGCGTTGTTATGAAAAGCAAAGAAACACACTTATAATCAATTAAACTTCCATTTGTATGTTCATAATCAATAAAACTAAATATATTTTCTAGTATAGCATATATATTATTTTAATAAAATATAAAATTACAATAATAACTATAATTATTAAAAAAAATGTAAACAGCTATAACTTTTTTGTTTTTTAAGTTTTTTAACTTTTTTTAAAACTCAAATTCTCTTCTTTAAAATAAGACCAAAATGAGGATTGTTCTCAAAAGCATTCCAGAATTATAGTCATTTGAATTTTGATATTACCTTTGCATGCACTCAAAAACGTGCGTGACACTTAACAGCTTAAAGTTTTCTTGCTTGTTTGGCTAGGTATGGAGTTCTGAGGCCTCAACCAAGTTTTACGAAAACAGAGATAGAGGTGGAGGTAGGGGTATTGATAGAGGCAGTGGATTATGTAGAGTTACTGGTAGTATTAAAAATAAGTATTGTAGAGCTGAGTTATAGAGTTAAAATTTGAGTTGGCTGTGTTATAAGGGCATACAAGTAGAGGGTAAAGATTCAGGTAAAGGTTGTCAAAAGACCAACCTACCATAGTCTCTTACCTTTAACTAGTACAATGAAGACTTTAACAACCCTTCCACCTGACACTCCATTTCACCTCTTTCAATAATTTATTTATAAAAAAAATAAATAAAAGCTTGTCCAAGCCATGCCACTGCTTTTCCTGCTGCGTCTGTCTTTGGCTCTCGGCCAAATTTGATTTTGTGTTTTCTATGGAAAATGCAAATAGCCCACGGCACGACTTTTCATGCATAGTGCTAATATGCAAATCACTCAGTTCAGTTCCATCAAATAATGTTAAAACCAAAAGTCTATAAAAGTAAGTAATTTAATGAAATTTTCAAGAATGCAAATCCAAGGCAGCATGGAGCGCAGGTTCTCTGAGAGCATTAAGCCACGTTACGTCGGGCCCCTTTATCTTAATAGCTGATCTGAGTGCAGCGAGTGAGGGCCTCTCAGCCTAATCAAAGCTTTGCTTCCCGTACCGTGGCTTTCTGCAGTGACCAACTCCAAATTTACACTCCAGTGCACCCAAATATGACCGCTTCAACATTGATATGTGCAGTTAATTACATTCAAATGACTATTAAAGAACCTGCTCGCTCTTCCTCTTTTAGCTTCTATCACAATGCCAGCAGCCCATCTCAATAGTCTCTGGATTACAGCTCTTGTGTTCTGTAAAATATATGAAAATTCATCAGAATTTAACACTTCCGCAGATAAATCTACATTAAAGGACTTCGAGAAATTAATGGATGCAACAAATCTGTAATGCTGCTTTTGATTTATCACTTTATAGGGGCATGATTTATGGCTTTATGGACTAAGACAAGCAAGTTATCAAGTGAAGCACGTGCTTTATTATCAACAATCCATCCTGATAAAAATAGTTTTAAGTATCTGCTTGTATATATTTGTATTTAAATCAACTCTTGTGATAATATATTTGTTTTTAGAAGGCAGTGAATACCGATATATTCATGCATGTGACATGTCCTCAGACAAAACTCTTTCTGATGCTGTACCAGTAAAAGGAAATTATTTTGAATCATTCATATTTACCACACACTTAAATGATGACAAACATCATTGACAGATTCATATTTCTTTCTTTTTTTGCTTGTAAAATGTTACATTTTTGTTTAAATTTTTAAATTTTGAACTTTGCCAAAACTGATAAAAATTAGAAGGTAATATGTTATTTTAAGGCTCTAAACATCAATAATAATGGTTTGATGAGGAATGATTTCTTTCTTTTTTTTGCATTCTTGAAAGCGGGGTTAGAGGTAAATTGCAAAGTGGGTGTATAATTACATCATTTAAATGGACATTATTTTAGCTTGAGTTAAACAAGTCAGTGGAGCAGAAAATTGTCCGGGTTCCTCCAAATACGGCAAACACACACACACACGCGCACACACACACATGCGCACACAAGCGCACACACACAATTCAAGAAATACTTCAATATAATTATACTCATTTCTACACAAGGAATTGTTCAGGTATTTTGACCACCAGGTTACTTTATAACCCTAAAAGTTATTATATTACTTTTCTATGGTGAATAAGAGCTATTGTGCTTCTTATATCTGCTGTAAGTAAAAATTTGGGTGATGTGTATGTATTGCACATGGATTGGAAGTGTGTTTGCATTAAGAGTACATCAATACAGAGAACATTACGCTGAAACTGAAACAAGTTACAAACTACTCATAGTCTAGAAGTGCACCTCCCTTGAGGTATCTGAATTATATTCAGAATTAAATTACATAATTTGACTTTTGTATATATAAAGTGCAGTCAAAAAATTAATCACAATTAATCTGTTTGCATAATATGTGTATACTGTGCTTATTTATTATGTATATGTAAATACACACATATACATACAGTATATATAATGAAAATTTTTACATGTGTATATACATTTAGATATTTCTTTTCTAATATTATATATATACTGAGACGTTGTCACAGTTCTTTTGGATTTAGTCTGTCTCAGTTTATTCTGTTACTTCATGTGATTCTTGACAGACTGTATGAGGATCAGATCAGATCTCTGTGTGGAGCACTGGCTGTTGTCAGACAATAATCACACTGCATTATTACAATTAATAACGAAAATAATGTTTGGAAATGTAAACTAATATATTTCCAACTGACATGCAAAAGATAGAAATTACCAATTTAAAACAATTTTCTGTTACTCAAATACTAGTGGCCTAAGACTTTTGCACAGTACTATATATATATATACTTCACTATATTTCATAAAACATGAAAATATATTAAATATATTTTCACCGGTCCGAATGAGACGCAGACGAGCGTTTCATTAACAAACTGAATATTTTTAATGAACCTGTTCAATCGGTTCGCAAATCGCAAACAAAGATTCATTCTCGAATTGGAAAGATCCGACTGCAGCTGTTCTCGATTCAACAACTCACTGATTCAAACGATCCATTCAGAGCGAGTCTCCAGTGAACCGAACAACTGGCGTGTGCGACCGATGATGCGTGAAGTAAGTTACCAAACTTTAACTGAAAATCATATTTAGGTACAAATTGTAATTTTGTTACACTGCTGTAAAGGGTGATCTATTTCTATTTCTAAGCCCACACATCAACATCAGTGTCTCCAAGTGAAAAAACATTCATATGCCCTGCAGCTGTAACGTTAGCCGTTTTATTAAAATGTTATGCATTTAGCCCTACGTCTGTTTTTATATTATCAAAGGTATACATTTTTATATTGTTCGGATCAACTAGCCGAGTAGACAGATATGAATGTTTATTCATAAACATATACTGAACATAAGTAGGTCTAAATATTGTTGTCTAGTGCTGATTGCTTAGCTAACAAGCTTGCTGGTGCTAAGTTGTAGTCATTTTTAGATAATGTCCAAATATTCTTGAAATATTACATATGAGAGGGAAAAAAAGGATTTGATATTTAGGTAACTACAGTAATGATCAAAGTGGGTTGTAATGCCATCTGGGGGCATTTAGCCAAGAATGTTTACAACACAGACAAGGCTTGAGAAAAAAAAAAAGAAAAATTAAATATATTATTTTCCTTCAAATGTTTTTCCTAACTTATTCTCATGTCATATATAACATTCTGTGATGTTCTGCAAAACAATAGCCTACGCTTCAAAACACTTTTTTTTTTTAATGGTGAAAATCAGACGCTCAAAACTGTTTTCTCTCGGGTACATTGCATTGTAAGCTTCACAGTGAAAATTACTACATAATGCTCGTCAAAAATCAGGTATTTTGCGCAGTAAGATTATAAAAAAATATGTGGTATATAAAATTTTGTAAACTGTAAAAAATTGCTAAACAAATTTATCAGTACTTTTTTACTTAAGTATATAAAAAACAGAGTACTTTTTTACTTTCACTCGAGTAAAATTGAAAAAGGAGTACTTTTACTTTTGTACTTGATTTGTTTACTTCATCCACCTATGATATATATATATATACTTTATTTATTTATTTTTTAAACATCATGGAGCCAATCATCTAGTTTGTATATGTATGCTCTTACTGAATTTCTGAGAGATAAATCAAAATAATTATTGTGTTGTAATCAACATTAACATCTTCAGTTCCAGGTCTTCAACAGAAACAGAGCAGCCGAAGGTTTTACAGAAAGAAAACACTATCCAAAGACCTTCAGGCTTCTCAGTCCAAGACAAATGACAGCAGTCGACAAATTACAGGTTCTAGTGCATTCCAGCGGAAGAGCTACTGTAAAGAATCTAAGCTGTCAAGCAGCAATCAAACTCAAAACTCGAACAAATCAACACAAGGTGACTTTCTGCTAATCTATACGAGCATCGGGCAAGAAGCTGCGCTCTGTAGCTTGATCAGGTTTCCGATACAGGCCAGGATTGGCATCGGTGGGCCTGTCTTGAGGAGATGTAGTGTAAATGACAGCAGACAGGCTTTATGACAAGCTTCTGAGCCTCACTGTCCCTTTAACAGCTCAGACTGTCAGTTCCCCCTCGCTTCGACTCGCTTTGAGCGGGATGTTTCATTCAGAGCTTAGAGGGAGCTCACCAACAGTGTATTGACCTTGAGGGGCTCGCATTGATTTCCGGTTCTGACACACAGATGAGGGGAGGACAGCGCAGGCTGGACGTGAAGCGAGGGCTTTCTTACACGGCCGCCAGCCTGTAGGTGTGATTGGGAACAGATTTCCCAAATTCCGATACGGCGCCACCTGCCTGAGATGATGGATCGCTCTCTGCTATCCCATCAATCCTCACCTGCAGGAGAGAGGGTGACACCTGTGAGAAATTTATCATCATATACGACACCACGGAAACAGGCCAATCACAGCAAAGCTCTGCTTGCTAAGCCCCGCCCATTACGAAGGCCAAGAGGATTCTTTTAAAACCAGATTTATAAGGCAGTGTGACATTGTATACTTGTGTGTGTTGACATAATTGACAATATATACTTTCATATACTGGAAATGTAACTAATACTACTTTAGAAAATATTAATAATAATAGAAATTAGCTTTTATAGTCATATTAAACTGTATTATATTTAGTGCTGTCAAATGATCAATTGCAATTAATCCAAAATATATGTTTTTGTTTACATAATATATTTATGTGTGCTGTGTATATGAGTTTGTATGGTGTATATTTATTATCCGCATATAAATATACACAATAAATATACACATATACACATATGCATCTATACAAATTCCAGGGAAAAAATTATGTTCATATATTAAATACACTTATTTATAATATAAACTATTTGAATATAAATATAGACATGTAAATATCTTCAAAATACATGTTGCATGTTGGATGTATGTCTATTTATTTTATACATAAATATACACAGAACACACACATATGCAAACAGAAATCTTTGTTTTGGATTTTGGATGCGATTAATCACAATGAATCATTTGACAACACTTTATATATATATATATATATATATATACATATATATACACACACACAGTGGGTAAAGTATTCAGACCCCCTTAAATTTTTCACTCTTTGTTATATTGCAACCATTTGCTAAAATCATTTAAGTTCATTTTTTCCTCATTAATGTACACACA